>JARBWK010000003.1:167041038-167298495 GCA_030556195.1 Anolis apletophallus | reverse complement strand
CAGTTCAGTATTTTAGTTGGTCTTAAGGTCTGCAAGAGAGCAGTCCAGTTGTATGGGTGTAGAGACCTAGTTAAAGTTGGAAGAGTCCAGGGGTTTATAGAGGTTTAGTGGAAACCCTATAATATATCCCCATTGTGTTTTGTGTAACAGAATAAGTTTGTGCCTCTGAGGAAGTATAAAACCAACCAAGATTTGTACCCATTTGTGTCATAATAAATTGTTTGCATCTTAAAAGAAAAACACCTCTCCTAATTCTTTTATTAGTGGTGGCCCTCAAGGTCGGTGGTCGGACAGATAAATGGTGGCAGCGTGGTCAAGTGGATACTGAGAAATTATAAATCTCTGCAGTTCAATGGTTAATAAAGGAGATAGTCTACCCTGCCATAAGACGGAAGTGGCTGAGGTAACTTCAAGGTCCCTTTGCATTGAGGGTCAGCAGTTTGGATATAGAAAGATTGTCCAGTCTGAGGCCGGTCAACAAGGGGTTGTCACAAGGGTATAAACAAACCCCACCTTGGATCGATCATTGGCAAACTCATTGGGTCTCAGCTCAAGGTACAGTTCAATTTGGCAGACGAACACCTCCACTTGAGCCGGGTTGCCCCCGAAGCGGGCAGGTGCGTTCACCCCGGGTGCCGTCCGGCCCGGGTCTGCAGCTCTCCCAATTCCTGTTGCATTTCTGCTACTTGTGCATCTGTCAAGTTAGCCATGGCGGCCACTGCCCTGGGGCGCTTCCTGCGGCGTCCCGTGGTGTGATAAGGGGTTCTTTGAGTTCTCCGGCCAACTGTCACAATCACGGACTTACCGGCCCCTTAATCACACACACAGAGACGTACTGAAGGCTAACTACTTTATTGAGTATAATCACAGTTCAAAGATATAGTCCAATAAGAATATAAAAGCAATCCAAAAAGCTTGAAGTGTCAATGTCCAAGATAACGTAGCAAATAGGCAAAAGCTTAGCAAGGCTCCACTTGACTGTGGATCAGGAACAAAAGCAAGGCTCCACAATGCTGTGGATCAGGAACAAGGGCAAGGCTCCACAATGCTGTGGATCAGGAACAAGGGCAAGGCTCCACAATGCTGTGGCTCAGGAACAAAGGCAAGGCTCCACAATGCTGTGGATCAGGAACAAAGGCAAGGCTTGATGATCTCTAGCTATCCAGCTAGTGATCCCACTCCGCTTCATGCCTATTCAGGTGCGATGTGGCCGGAGAACTGAGGATTCGTTCCCACGGATCCTATACTTAATCCTTCGGCCGAGGTCCCCGACGCTCTAGGCTTCTTCGTCTCCAATCCCTGCTGACGGACCTCGGCCGGTCTAGGGCCCGGGACCAATCCCTCCTGCTAGACTCGATGTTCCGTCTTCTATCAAAGGTTCGACCTTGTCTCTCGGCAGCTGTGTTGCTATCTCCTGAGAGCTTTCCTCCTAGCCGTTTCCCATGCACCTTCTTCCATATCTTCCTCAGGAGGCTCCTGGGAAGATCTCCCTCCCGGATGTTCATAGCTCCCTGAATCAGAATCTAATTGCACCTGGTTATCTGAATCATCCCTAGGACCTAAACACATTTCTTCCCAGGCCAAGCTCTCTGTGGGCGAAAGAGGCCCCTGGGGAAAGCTGCCCTTCACCCCAGTCATCTAGCTCATCCTCTGAATCCCGTTCTAGCTCAGCTGGTTCTAATGCTAATGGGACCCCAGGTCCTGTCCCCTGCCCTCCAGGCACAAACGAGAACTGCTGTGCTACAAAATTAATACTCAGATGGATTTTATATGCACATTTTGTGGGCTGTGTGGAAAGGAAACATATCATAATATCAATAGGTCAGTCTCAGCAAATAACTTAATTGATTTTCAGGACCAGGCCTCCCTATTCTGGCCCTGGTCTCTGCTCATTTGCTGTCTTCTAGCTAGGAGAGAGGAGACTGAATTTAAACCAACATTCTGGGCTTTGAAGCCAGCAGAAGCAATTTGGTTGACTCCAAAACCCAGCATTTTTACAAACTTCATCTCTGTTGTCAGTAGAGACACGAGAAGAATTTTAATATTTCACTGGGGAGCTTTGGAAATGGCATCTGCCAACTTGAAAGTTCAATATCACATGAAAACTAGTCCCCATTTTTAAACCCAATGAGAGAGTGAGGAAAGTGTCATAAATTACAGTGTCCTAATGGTTCAGATGGGAGCCTATGAACCAACAATGTCATGTACATTTTTGTGTTTCTTAGCAGTCATATTTCTCAGCTGTGTTTTTCATGGTTTGTAAACTGGTGGCTTTCCAAGAAAATAATAATGATATACAGACTTCTGTATTACAATATAATAAATATATCTAGCTAGTTTGTCATTGCACCAAAAATGGGCAGGTCTTGGACCCAAGTGAGGGAAAGAAAGTTACAGGTGAGCCTCATCAAAAAAGCCTCTGTGACAAAAGAGAGGTGCAATAGGGTGAATCTGTCACCCTGCACACAGCTCCCGCTCAGCGATGCTTTCCCCATCACATGAGGGAAGCATCTCCCTCCTGGAGATGCATCCTGTGTTCTGTGGGAAGCGTCCAACGTGCAAGGGTGCTTCTCCCTCAGTTGGGGGCAGAGCCTCCATTGGAAGTTGCACAATGTTGTGTGATGGCCAGTGTGGGGCTCTATCCTAAAGATGATGTGGAAGCATCCTAGGATGCTGATTTCAGTAAACATGATGATATCCAAAGAGTCAATAGTACTAGCAAGTAGAAGGAAGAAGGGTGAGCAGGTGGGTGTTGTCAGAAGAAATCAAAGTAAAAGGCAAGCTTCCCAACAACTTGCAGAGACCTAGAGGTGGTCATTTGGCTGTGGCTTCAGCTGCCCGGGGGTGGAGAGGAGAAATAGCACTTCCACCTCCATGGCCCAGGCAAGTAGCTGTCTCAAGTTTTCATTAAATTATTTGCTTCTGAGAGCAGCTTCTGAACATCTCCTGGCTGACAGGCATATGATAAGTGCATAAAATACAGGCATAAAATAGTGAAGTAGGGCAGGTGGTCATGGGAGATAATGTTATTTGTTGGTGGTAGTTATTAGGCATGATAACAAATCGAAAAATGGCGATTCTAAAATCAAATGGGGGGGGGGGATTTTTGTTTTGATTAGTATATCAAATAATTACAAAAAATTTCCCAAAATTTTCGGAATTGTACCTTAAGTACTAACGTAATTCGTTAGAAATTGTATGCCAGAGCATGCGCTTTCCAGATGGTTTTTGGCCTACAACTCCCAGAAATCCTAACAGCTGGTAAATTGGCTGGGATTTCTGGGAGTTGTAGGCCAAAACTTGAATAAACCACACTGAATTCTAGATGGGACTCTCCAAATAGGAAGGAGGGAGGGAAGGAGGAAGGGAGGGAGGGAGGGGGTTTTCTATTCTTGGAAGCAGCAAAAGAAAAGGAGGAGGAGCCCCCCCCTCGCTCCTCGCTGCCTCTCTCTCACCCCGATCCTGAGGGAGCGCGGGCCCAAGTTTGCCCAGGCTGAGAGGAAAAGGAAGAGGCCTGAGGCTGTGAGGAATGGTGGGAGTTGAAGTCCAAAACACGTACCTGGAGGGCTGAAGCTGGTCCCTGCGATGGGGCAAGGCAGCAGAGCAACGGGGAAGAGAAGCATCTGAGAGAGCGCCGGGAGAGAGAGGAGAAGCGCGCGTGTGTGTGTGTGTGTGTGAAGCAGGCCCCTGCAATGGGGCATGCATTGCAGCAGAGCAACGGGGAAGAGAAGGAGGGGGGGAGCCTGGAGAGAGAGGAGAAGCGTGCGCGTGTGTGTGTGTGAATCAGGCCCTTGCGATGGGGCATGCATGGCAGCAGAGCAACGGGGAAGAGAAGGAGGGGGGAAGCCTGGAGAGAGGAGAAGCGTGCGTGTGTGTGTGTGTGTGTGAATCACTTTCCAGAATGCATTGCCTCTACCTAGCAGCAGCGTCACTTCCAGTTCCCCATAGAAATGCGGGAAAAGAAGAAGCTGAATGGCGCGGGAAGGAAATGAGCGGGAGAAGACAGGGAGAAGTGAGTAGTACAATAATTAATTAATAATTAAGAATTTCTAACGATCCTAACGCAAATTGTTGGCCTCACGGACCGTAAAAGGAAGTCTACTTCCTGGTTCGGGGCAGCGATCCGTAAAACAACAAAAGTCCCATTAATTACGGATTTCTAACGAATCAATTAGATTTCCGTTTCAATTTTAGCATGCCTAGTAGTTATTATACATTCTCCCTGCTCACCAAAAAATGAAGAATATTGACAGAAAAGGTGATTTCTAGAGCCTTGGAAAATGCATGTTGTCTTGAGTCAACCCATGGCAGTCTTAGATTCTTGGCCGTAATATCTTTGGTGTGCTCAGAAGATCCTGGTCTGGGAAGGAAGGGCCAGTGATATGACAATTTATCAAGTGAAATGTTTTCAGTCTCCACTTAGAGATGCATTTTCTAACCACTCATTGCCACCTGCACATTCATTGTTTTACACTTCCTATTTTTCGATCTTTACTACAGTTATGTTACAACAGACGACTTAAAATCTCCCAATTTTCTAAAGCTGGATCTTTCTTTTTAATTTTGTTTTAATACTAAATCTGTGATCTCTGACACCAAAGGAATGTCTTAGTTTCATTTTGATACACTATCTATAAATACACTATCTATAAATCAAATAAATGTCTTGCAAGAAGGTGGATGTAATTACATTCCAGGAAAAGGGGTCAAAACTGCAGCAAAGAGGGTCACTTTAGTCCTGCACCCAATTCTGACTGCAATCACATGGACTAGATTAAAATTACAAAAAATGTATAAGAGAACCTTGCCAAAGCTTCCACTCATTAAGTTTAGGAAGCTTCCTAGAGCTTAAGCTGAAGTTCTCTGAAACCTTAAATTTAGCAGCCTTTAGGAACATTTGTCCAGCTCTTTTATCAGTCTCCCAAAATGGAGAACAGGAAAGAAAAGAAATGAAAAAGAGGAGAAAAATGGGAAAGCCTTGGTTTATAATTATCTAAACTTCACACGTTCTTCTTCATTCATAATAAAAGAACTGGTCCTATCTAAACACTGTCCAGATTAGAGTAGATAGGGTGTATTACTAAAATTGCATTGAGTTATCTATTTGAAGATATGCCTGCATAAATGTTTCTTTCCACCTCAAAGCAACAGGAACAGTTATTTCATACAAATGCATGAACAAACAGAACTGTTGCCACAGCAGAGAAATTTTTAGACTCACAATTCCATTATACCTGAGGCTGGAACATTAAATTTTAAAAGTAATTATTTGCTGCTCCTCCTCCTTTCACTTATTATCAGAACTAACCTATTCATCTTATTCATTGTGGGAGATTGCTACATTAAAACTACAGTTCTCTAATCATTTAACCTTTTTATTAAAAAAAATATACTTAGAAAATACAAAAGAGTTGAATAAAATCTTAATTATGTCCTTATAATGTCCCAGCTGTGAGCTACTTAGTTCTCCCAGAATTCTTTCTCAGATACAATGATATGGGACTGCCTTTCAGTGAAGGCTGCACTTCAGCTATTAAGCTTAATTACCCAATCTGATTTTCCCCCCTGTCTGGCATAACATCTACATTTATTCTTCTGCTTTGTTGGTACAGTAGAGCAGTGTTTGCCAACCGCTGTGACGCGGCACACTAGTGTGCCGTGATGGACCTCCTGCTGTGCCGTGAGAAAAGCTTTCTGCCCCCTTCCTTCCCCCTCCTCCTGCTGAACTCCTGCTGCTTGGGGGAGGAGGAGGAAGGGCTGGGCGGCGGCGAAGAAAAAGAAGGGGCCGGGGTGCCGCCTACTTCGGCTGTTTCCCCAGCCAGCCTCCAATCCGCCATGACTTCCGCCATGACTCTCACCCCTCGTTCGCTGAAGCCGCAAGGAGGATGAGCCCCACCCACTGAAGACTGTCCACCACTCATGCTCCTCCTCTGTGGGAGAGCTGAAGCTGGGGGAGGGGGCGGGGCATGGCGCGGCCTGGTTCCGCCCCTCCCCTGGCTACGGCACTTCCAGCAGCTGCTCCAGTCTTGAGGGGATAGTGCCAAGCTAGCATTATGCTGGCTCTGCCACTGCTGGCTTGGCACTGCCCCCTCAAAGCTGGAGAAGCTGTGGGAGAGATGAAGCCAGGGGAGGGGGCAGGGCATGGTGCGGCCTGGCTCTGCCCCCTCCCCCAGGCTTTGGCACTCCCAGCAGCTGCTCCAGCCTTGAGGGGACAGTGTCAAGCCAGCATTGTGCTGGCTTTGCCACCGCTGGCTTGGCGCTGCCCCCTCAAGGCTGGAGCAGCTGCTGGGAGAGCTGAAGCCAGGGAGAGGGCGGGGCATGGTGCGGCCTGACTCTGCCCCCTCCCCCAGCTTTGGCACTCCCAGCAGCTGCTTCCAGCAGGCCACCATCCCCCAGCCATTCTTTACTGTGTTAGAATGTCATTTTGTGTCATTTTGGTTGGTGGTGTCATTTTTTAATGTTAAAGTGTACCGCGGCTCAAAAAAGGTTGGGAAACACTGCAGTAGAGTCTTGCTTATCCAACTTTCGCTCATCCAACAGTTTGCCTCCTGCCCAGATCCACAGCTGTTTCAATACATAGTAATATTTTGTTGGTAAATTTGTAAATACAGTAATTGCTACATAACATTACTGTGTATTGAACTGCTTTTTCTGTTGATTTGTTATAAAACGTGATATTTTGGGAAACCTTTAAAACCTTGCATTGCTGAAGGCTTTCATGACCGGAATCACTGGGTTGCTGTGATATTTTTCCCCCTGTTGTTTGAGTATTCCTCTTTATTTACTGTCCTGATTTTAGATTTTTTAAATACAGGTAGCCAGATTTTGTTCATTTGTATGGTTTTCTCCTTCCTGTTGTAATTGTCCACATGCTTGTGGATTTCACTGGCTTCTCTGTGTAACCTGACATGGTAGTTGTTAGATTTCTGTGTTCTGAAATAATATGCTGTGTTCAGGTTGGTTCATCAGGTGCTCTGTTATGGCTGACTTCTCAGGTTGAATTAGTCTGCAGTGCGTTTCACGTTCCTTGATTTATGTTTGGGTGCTGTGTTTGGTGGTCCCTATGTAGACTTGTCGACAGCTGGATGGTATATGGGGAAATCCTGACATGAAACAATCAGGGCCAGCTAGTACCTCCCAGCAAAAGATTCCCCCAGGCAGGAAGCAGCCAGGCTTTAAAGCTGCAAGGCCATTCAGTGCTGATCAAGATGGCCTATTGTAACATTCACATTTGCTTCAGGCACATAATAGTTCTTTCTCCCACCCTGGACATTCCACTTGCTTAGTTTCCAACAGATCTCACAACCTCTGAGGATGCCTGCCATAGATGTGGGCAAAACATCAGGAGAGAATGCTTTTGGAACATGGCCATACAGCCCGGAAAACTCCCAGCAACCCAGTGATTCTGGCCATGAAAGCCTTCAACAACACATATTTTAGTTCTTGGAGACCACTGGTGGTCCATGGATCACAAGTTGGGAACCACTGGTCTACACACAAAGACTATGTGGTACCATAAAATTATGCTCCCCCAAGCAACATATCCATTCTTAAATCCTTGCATGGATACTAGTCTAAGTTTTCCTGCTAGTTCCAACTAGAAGAGAACCATTGAGTTATTGGGGTTTAGCTAGGTGTAGATTCATGATTTAAAAAATGATTCAGTGTAGTATGACTCAATGCTCCTATTATGGACGGAACACTGTTTTTAACTTAAGTGAATGTATATGATGTATTAATGTTAATTGTATTTTAATGTATTTTAATGCTAAATGTTCTTGGTTTTATATTGTATTTTACTGTGTTTCGGCATCGAATTGTTGCCTTTGTTAGGCCGCTCTGAGTCCCCCTTTGGGGGTTGAGAAGAGCGGGATAGAAATTTTGGAAATAATAATATTTCTTCATTCTCATGATAGAACTAATGAAATAATTACAAAATAAAGTTCATGGGGCAGTCTGCTTTTGCAGTGTTTTAGATATAAATCCTTTTAGGAATTCAAAACACCACTATTTAAAAATTATATATTAGTTAAGAGTACTAGAAATAGCAGGATTGTAGTTAGGTGTGTTTTGCTTTGTTCTTTATATATTTCTGCTTGGATATAATATAGAATAAAGATGCTGTTCTAGTCAGTATTGTGTTCTTATTGAATTAATATTCTGGGCACCCTGGTGTTTCAAATATAATGCTATGAGAAAGGAAAAGATAAATGACTACAGGCCAGAAACCTCCTTAATGCCGAGTTACATAGATTTTTGCACATCCCCAAAGGTCATATATCTTGCTTACAAAGACAGCCCAGAGGACAGGATATTGGTAACAGTATTTAACCTTTCTTCTCTGAAGCATTTTTCCTCTAAAACATTCAATATTTTATATGCTTGGTCTTGCTGTAAAATTAATACTGATTGTAACACTCAATTGATGCATACATCTAATGTATTTTGTAATAAATACTCCTCTTTTTGAGAGAGCATACTTTATTGCTATTTTATATGTAAAGAATTTGAGTAGCATAGAATGTATATGCATAAAATAAATAAATTTTATTTACAATGTCATTTGTGAAATTTGATGAACTCATAATAATAATAATAAATTAAATAGCTAATGAACACAGTCCATGAGACAATTCCCTTCCAAACTGTCAGTTTTCTTGGCCTCACTGCAAAAGGTTTCTGAATACAGGTAGAACTACAATGTTTGCTGATCTGTCAGTTACAGACCTAACTCTAATATATCTAAATAAATGTATTAAAACAGGAGTATTAAAAGAATTACGGGGCACCGACTTTCTAGACATCGGACATTTATGGCAGTCTGTGAAGACCTAGTTGAAAATGTTAGCCAAATTCACTGGTTAAGCTTTATAGCAGTATGTCATCAGACATAAAGGATCTCAGGATTGACATTTAAATAGAAAATGAGAAAGCAACTGTGAGAGCAAGTATGTGCTTCAAAGAGATAACTTCCCTAATATAGCTTATGGAAAAACCTGTTTGTTTTTAACCATAATGCCCACAAAGGTTTAACACTGTTATCTTATATCACTGTTGAATGCAAAATAGTCAATTCATAATGAATTGTGATTATTTTATAATCCATTATTTTAATATTTATAGCTCAAACTAAGAGCTGTTTATCATTTGGGGTGGAAATTCAGGGTATGCAAATTATAAACTCACAACATGTCCTCATGCAGAATGGTGAGAAGGGAAGGGTTTGTAATAGAAATCAGAATAAAGCACTACGGGTGACCACCTTTGAGCAGTCAAGGATTTCCATAAGATTAGCACTTACTTGTAGTGTAAATGCCAAAAAGAGTAGCGTAGTAAAAACACCATAGTATATTTTAATTTCAGCTCTAAAATAAAGGTGATTTACATAGATTCACTGAATCATAGAGTTGGAAGATATCACAAGGGCCATCCAGTCCAACTCCCTCCCTGCCAGGCAAGAAAATATAATCAAAGCACTACTGACAGATCTAATACTAACCCTATAAGCCTCAAGAAAGTTAAAGGAAGAAAGAAGCACTTCTCCCTCACAAAGAAATTAAAACATCTGAATACTAGGTCTAGCTGGACGAGGAATGAAGGTACCATGGTGATACACAAAGATTAAACAACCTGGTTTACTTCTAAAGGAAAAACAAAAGACTGCCGCAGAAGATTAGTGAAGGATAGAAAGATAAGAACCTCACCCAGTATAACAGCGAAAGAGGAAAAATTAAAAAGAAAACATCCTAACACCCCTGAATCCCGAGAAGCAACTGCGTCAAGAGCTGCTTCTGCTGATCCACTAGAGAAGGAAGAAGGAGAAGAAGAAGAAGATAGTATCAGAGACCATGGTTGAGTAGATTTAATAAATAAAGAACGAGATGTCTAGGACGGTGTAGTAATTGAAGAGAATGAAAATAAAGCTATTAATAATGAAAATTTAGAAACCCTTTTTTTGTGTTCCCTACAACTGTGGCTAGGATATTATCTGACTTTTGGAATAAAAACCCCTACCCATAAAAGAATAGGGGTTAGAGGAAACTTTGGAGATTAAAGAGATGGATGAATAAATACATGATTATGGTAAAACAATGGCAAAGGTAATGAAATGACAGATTAGAATATGATTAATGAATTTATGGAGAATGTAAAATAATGAAGAAATCCTTGTCAGGTATATATTTGGAAAGAAGAAGAGCATGAGGGAAACCTCAAATGTATAGTAAAGCTTAAAGAATGTTTGTGCATAGTATGGAACTAGAATGGAAGTCAACTTATCCCACCCTCCCCCTTTTCCCATTCCCTTTTTCCTAATGTGACTGTATGTTTGCTATATGTGATGTAATGTCTGTAAAATGGAAACTTTCAATAAAAATTAATTACAAAAAAAAGCACTACTGACAGATGGCCTTTCAGCCTCTTGTTAAAAACCTCCAAAAAGGGACTGCATTACATTCGGAGGCAGCATTTTCCACTGCTGAACAGCTCTTACCATCAGGATGTTATTCCTAATGTGTAGGAGAAACAACACCGCTGTAATAATACCCCCCCAAATAATTTGAATCTATTGCTCCATTTCTTAGTCTCTGGAGTAGTAGAAAACAAGTTTGCTCACTTCTCAATGTGATATCCTCTCAAATATTTAAACATGGCTACCATGTCCCTTATCAGCCTTCTTTTCTTGAAGGTAAGCAATACCCAGCTCCCTAATGTGCTTCTAATACGGTTTGGCTTTCAAACCTTGATAATTTTGGTCACCCTTCTCTAAGACAGTGGGTTGTTGTAGGTTTTTCAGGATGTATGGCTGTGTTCTAGAAGCATTCTCTCCTGATGTTTCACAGCCTCTGAAGATGCCTGCCATAGATGCAGGTGAGACATCAAGAGAGAATGCTTCTAGAACATGGCCATACAGCCCAAAAAACCTACAACAATAAGTGATTCCAGCCATCAACAATACATCTTCTCTAAGACACTTTCTAGCTTATAAAAATCTTTCTCGAATTGTGATGTCCACAACTAGCCACAGTATTCTCGATCTGACCAAAGCAGAATAGAGTGGGAATATTGCTTCTCTCAATCTAGACATTATACTCCTAAAAACACATTGGACAACCTAGGGACCTCATCATACTAATGTTCCCCACCCTCACCCTTCTGTTTAGTTCTGTTGTCTGGTGAAATGGAAGATGTACATGGCGCCTTGTAGCAACCCGCATGCCCTCCCTTCTTCCTCCATCATATGGGGGCATTAGGACAAGGCACATTGACTCTGAAGCATCTGAAGATGCCAGCCAGAGATGCAGGTGAAATGTCAGGAAAAAAATCCTGCTAGATACCTCCATACAGCCCGTAAACCACACAACACCCCAGAATTGTATTGCTTCTAGATGCAAACTGTTGGTGGACATGACACTGAAATTTGCAGTTCTCCTGAGTCCCGAGGTGTGCCTGGCAGGCTAGCTAACATAGATACTGAATCAGGTATCGGAAACTAAAGACTTCACAAAGATTAAAGCAAAAACAGAGACTATATTCAATTTGCACAAAAGGGATGCTTGAAGGGTACAGGTGTAGCAATGTATACCAAGACAGGTATCTTTATACACATAAGTTTACATTCACTGACATTGTCCCAGTTTCAAAGTTCCTTCCCTCTTCCCTGATTGGCCAGCCTGACGATGCTAGCCGGCACCTTCCTTGGCCTCTGATTGGCTGGGAGGTGAGTCTAAGCTGGCTCCTGCCCCAATTGGCCCAATTGGCAGAAGCACTAGTGATGTAGCTGGGGATCTCCTCCCACCTAGGCAAGGAAGCCCCAAAGCTTCCAGTGGGCTTATGGAGGCGGTCCAATGGAGGGAGGGAGCTCCAGAGGCTGTGCCCACCCCTGAATGTTGGGTGATGCAATGTAGTAAACAAAGGAATGTCCCAAAATTGATCTAACAGGATTATGGAGATACCATTGTCCACAATGGGAGTTGTTGTCCCAGACATTTCCCCATGCCAGGAGGCAAAGGGTGGGTCTCCAAGAAGGATATTTGGTGATGGGATCATGATCACAGTTTCATCCTGGACCTTTGTCCTGTGGATATCTGGGATCTCCAAAAGGAAATTGTGGAGCTGTGAGCAGATGGCCTCCTGCTGGGATTTTGGAAGGCCCTTGTCCAGGGATTATGCCCCATGGCTGTCATCTAGGGTGTGGTATGATATCTGGAAATTGCTCAAGAGAGAGGTTACTGGAGTTCATAGTTTCCGGATTCATGTACATTTTGCCTTCATTTTATAGAGTTTAATAATAACAATAAAAATAGAGAAAAATAAAAAATAGACTCTGTGTGGTGCTTGGTGTGAAACAGAGCGAGAGAGAGAAAAGGGGAAGGGTGGGGCGTCTTGCCAAGACTGAGCAGCAGCTGAAGAGGTCATTTGTAGTATTTTGTTATTTCTTTTAACTTATCCAATTATGCACACTTTATGCACAGAAGAAAGAAAATAAGAAAATAAATAGAGAAATACATGGTAGCAAGGAAAGAGATGCATGATAGTAAGAATTGGGAGAATTAAAGTACTTGAGATACTTTATGACCATCCAGCTTGTTCCTTGGCTGGGAGAAAGCAGGAAACCAATTGAGTGGTTTCTGCTGACCCTGCAATGATCTGCTCCAGCGAGCTGGCTCATACTGAACATCTGAGCCAGAGGTAAGAGGCTGCATGCAGGGGCTATGGAGTGGGGTCTGCTGCTGGCCCTTGGGGGGGGCTCGAGGAGAGGTGGAGGAGGCCATTTCCAGTTCATCAAGCCCTCCGTCCTTGGGAAATTAGAATTCCCATGGATCCAACTACATCCCTTTTTTTATTAGGGGTGGAGTTGGAGGTCTTTAATAACAGACATCTTTCATGCCTCCCTTTGAAGAGTCCTCCTCAGACAAAGAGGAAAACCAAGAAGAAAGGTCTTGGCAGGAGGAATTAAAGGTGGAAACTGGAGGCTCTATCTACCAACCCAGCCAACCCTCCCATGGACCACTAGAGGATAAAGCAGAGCTTTATCACCTCCCCAACAGGATTAGAAGCAGGACAGAGATGCTGGGCCCCAATAGCTGTTTCAACCAGTTTTGAATTCCTGACTCTTGGGACACACTTAGCATGACGAGCCAGTGAATCAGCTCCATGGTGTCTATAATGATTCATAGATTTGATCTTGTTTAACATAGGTCAGAGCTGCTTAACTCTGAATCATGTTAACCAAAGTTGTGAGTTGCTCCAAATTCTCCCTTAGAATTCAGAATGAACAGTGACTTCAGGTCCATCTTAACAAATAGTTAACAAATAGTTGGGTAAGAAAATAAGAAAAAATAAAGAAATATTTATTTATTCCCCCTCCATTTTATGCACCATTCTTCCATAAATATCTCCAGAAATCTGCCTTTTACAATAATTCTTTCTTGCTTAATATTTTAACTAAACTACTAAATAACTTGGAACTTAAGTTAGGCAACTGCATGGTGTCTTATGCATACTTCCCAGAGACATGATTTTTGGTCAGTTTTCATTGAAGTAAACTTTTAAATTTATTTTATCTGTGAACAGCTCTTTTGTAGGGCAAATATATAACCACATTTTGGAAGGTTTAAGGATTTGGGACAAACCTGAGGTCTACAAAAAGGCCCTGTTTGGAACATTCAGTCCAAAAGTGCCCTTTCCCTGCCTACGCAGTGGGTGGGGAAAGATAATTACGTCCTCCCACGAAGAGAGGTGATTGGTTGCCTCCTTGGAACTTTTCAGGGGAGTGGACGGAGGCTGGCTAATTGCCTCATTCCTTTTGGAGACGTTGACCCACCACTCCTGCCCAGTTGACAGTATTGTGGTCACCTCATGGGGCCGGGTAGGAATCCCCCCCCCTCTATGTTCTAGGGGTTTTTTTGGCCTACCCTATACTGTTATTAGGGGCTAGCTGGGATGGCAGTTTTATAAATAGGCCAGCGTAAATAGTTTAGGGAAATCCATAGATCCATATACACTCATGCACTCCTCAAAGTTGGTTGGGCCAGTGCACAAATACACTTACCTGCATGGCAGTTGAAGGGTGAGGGGGATATCATTGGCCCAGAAATTTGAGAGTACGGTAAAATATTTCAGAGAAGATTTACCTGCGTTTCCTTGAGAGTTTGCCCAGTTCTGTGTTATAGGGGACTCAGGGGAGTCTCACAGTGTAGCTGAGGGGTCGACCGCTTGCGGTCGCTACCTTAACCTGGCCACACCTTGTTCTCTTGACACCTAAGTTTAGTTAAGTTAAAGTTAAATAGGTAACTTTAAATAAAGGTTGCCCAAATTTGAATCCAATTATGATTGTCTGTCTTGTTATTTCGGGGGTTGGAAGGTAATTGCACTTTCCTTACTTTTGAAGCACCAAGAGCCTTACAAATAGAAAACTGTCCTTGGTAAAGCTAGACACATGATCACTCTAGTCCCAGAATAAATATATGTAAATGCTTAATTTTCTTACTAGCCGCTGTTGGTAAGAATAAAGCAAAATCCATTTTATAAGAAGCTAAATATTGCTCATAATGAGGTCTAGTTCAGTTGCTTCATTACACTTTCAATAAGGTTAGAAAAGATAACTTGCTCTATTTTTATCTTGGAACAGAAGTGCAAATTCTAGGTCACATACGATTCCTTTGCTCATTTTCACTGCTTTTTTGAGGATCAGAGAAGTATTAAAGGAAAATAAATAACTGTCTAGTTAAATATGTAGAGGTGTGTGTGTGTGAATGTTCTTTGCTTTTAAGTAAAAAAACACAAAAGCAATTCATAATGGAAAATAAATAGGAGTCATGGCATTAAAAAATTCATCCCACTAAAAGCATTGTCCTTGGCAAGGAAGAATAAATGAAATAGCTTCATTTTCCTCTTTACAACAGTCTTCCGATATATGATGGTGATGGCGATAATGGTGATGATGATCCATTTGTGGCTTTCAAGCCATCAAGGTTCCTAAAGGAATACACACTATCATAGCATTAGGTAAATCCTGTTAAACTTTAAAAAAAACCAGACATCATGAAAAACAGTACACTTGTTGAAAACTCATTATGGTTGGACATGATTGAGATAAAATGGCTGATGACAGAGATCAATTTGTGAGATCTTTCTGATTTTAGGCTTCATGCAAAAGCTCAGCTACCTCTACTGAGAGCATGCTTTACAGGTTCACTGTTTTGGAATCATTTGTATTGTCTTAATATTACAGTGAGGGTTACAGTTATTTGTAGCAAAGTTTCATATTTAACAATAGTATGAATGTATGTGTGAAATAGATCCATCAGTTTTTTTATTGCCATAATTGCTTTCCCGGTTTTATATAAGTGACTCTATAAATGGGGTGTTAACCATTCTGTATGCTATCTGAAAGTGCCTTGGACCATGAGAAGATCCAACCAGTCTATACTTCAGGAAATAAAGCCCGACTACTCATTGGAGGGAAGGATATTAGAGGCAAAGATGAAGTACTTTGGCCACATAATGAGAAGACAGGAAAGCTTAGAGAAGACAATGATGCTGGGGAAAATTTAAGGAAAAAGAAAGAGGGGCTGACAAAGGGCAAGATGGATGGATGGTATCCTTGAAGTGACTGACTTGACTCTGGGGGTGGTGACACCCAACAGGGAGCTCTGCTGTGGGCTGGTCCATGAGGTCATGAAGAGTCGGAAGCGACTGAACGAATAAGCAACAACAATGCTATCCAAAGCGCGCACTCTCTCTCTGTCTCTTTCGACACACACTCACACACATACACATATTCTGGAGTTACACTTGAAAAATGTACCTCTTCGGATTTACGAAGAAATTCAACTTTTGAGCAAACCTATAGAATGTATCTTGTTTGCAACTTCGGGAACGCCTGTATCGTGACTTCTAGTGCTCCTTCATTTAAAAATGCTGGACACAGCAACAATCTCTGAACATTTAATTTGTTATTTTGTAGCTTTCTAAGTCACACAATTTTATCTTTGTCTCTCTTTTAAAAAATGATATTTTAAAACCGACATTATATAAAATATAACAAAAAAAATAAAGGCGGGCAAAGGAAGAATAGATAAAACAAAACAAAAAAAGATGAAATTGACTTCCAGTTCTCTCCAGCAGTTTTAACACTTTTTAATCTATAATGCCTTCAGTGCTTCTCTTGTACAATAAATCATGTTCCCCCTTTCTGCAGAATACATTTGTTACTAGTTTAAATCAAAATTGAATGGATAATATATATCTTCCTTACAGAAAATCAATAGCAATTATATGTACTTAATAGAAGTGTTCTTAAACTTTATTCAGGCCATTAGTTATTATTTTTAAATCTCCCTTATTCTAAGCTAACTTAAATATCTCATCACGTTGTATCTTAACTGTTAATTCTTCTATTAACTAAACGTTCTACCTTTCATAATAAACCTTTATGTAAAGACATCATCTGTTTCTCACCTTCCACAAAAGAAAAATTTTCTTGCCTTCATTTTTATTATAAATGATTAATTCCTTTCAGTGAATACTTTCTCTTTTTCATCTGTTTTAGCTATTACCTTTTACTTGAGTTCACATAATCTAGTTTAACAGGAGAAATCAAATCTGTTTTCCTTCCTTCCTTCCATCCTTCCTTGGTTGAAACTTCCTCGTAGTAGAGGGTTATCACTGTGCCACCCTTTCTTTTTCAGAACCCCCAAGAAACAAATTTCAGGCTGCATCTGGATGTTCATTTTAGCATTCTTATGTCATTTATCCTTAGAACGGTCTTTTTATGCTTGTGTTGAAATATTTATACATTACTTTGACAACTGCAATCTTTAAAAGTTATGATTATCTTCTTAGCATCCGTTGTTTGTCCTAGAAAATATTCTGAGGAAACTTCAGCTGTTGATTCCATTGTGATTAAAGATAATGCAAGGGTATAAAATGTGCTGTTACTGTTGCCCCTCAGCATGAGTTCACCTTGTTCACAGCACTCACCAAGAAACCAAACATGGTAATAAACAGTTTATTGGGGGGGAATATATATAAAAGGGCCAAAGGCACCTTAAGCAAATACAAGAGTAAAGATTCAAGAGTTAACAATCCAGCTATTCCCAAAAACGAAAGTAAATCCAGAAAACAATGGTTAAAACAATGAACATTAATCCAGGAAACAAAGAGCAGAACATGAGCATGAATACAATGGTAAATCCATAAAACAAGGGGTAAAACTTGACTATGGATCTTGAACTAAGGCATGAACCAAAAACAAGGCAAGAGTTCCACACTTCGGTAGCAACGTTGCTTGATCTAAAATCCTAGCAGTTCTCTCCCTAATTTAAGCCTACAAAACATGGACACATTCCTTTGACCTTGAGAGGCCTGCTTCTGCCTCTTTCTTATGGCCTTTCCTGCATCTAAATCTCTGTCCCCTAAGAAGCAGCCTGGTATCTCTGTCTAAGCTAGTCGCTTCCTCAGATGGGCTAATGTTACCCTCCCTTCCCAACCTGTTGGCTTCCAAAACAGTTTCACTCTCACACTCCGTCTCAATAACAGCAAGCCCCCCTCTGTTCCCTCAGCTGGAGAACCATCTTGCTCTAAAGTCCCTGAACGCCCAAAACCCTCATCTTCTTCTGGCTGAACCACAACAGTTACAGTGGTCGATCAATGTGCTATTATAGTGGATGGAAGGAATTTTCGATATACCTAAATGAAATCCTTTTTAACCATTCTTTTTTGTTTTATGAACAAGATAAAAACGTTCATTACTATAGATAAAATTCTTTTAAACTGAATAGTAAATTAAATTGTTCTGTGTTAGGAAAATATATCACAGGCTTGAGCATGTAGCCTTTGTCTTTAAGTTTTAATTCAGGGAGCATTAAGGAGCAGGAGTTGGCATATTACAGACTTCTAAATATAAACAATATTTTTAATAAACTATCTTATTTCCTTTGCATCTCTGCAGGGTTGCTCTGGTGGAAAATATTCCCGAAGGCATAAACTATTCAGACAGTGCGCCTTCTCATTTGTCTCTTTTCCAAGGCTGGATGAATTTACTTGATATGGCTAAAAAATCTGTTGATATAGTATCTTCCCAATGGGACCTCAGTCACAGTCATCCATCTGCATGCCAGGTATGCATTATTTTTAATTTGACATGCCTTTGAATATCTGCTTTTTTGCATTGTATGCTTTTCTATATCTAAACTCTTTACTTCAAATTACAACATACTGTGTTGGTGAAATGGCTACTATGGATGCTTTGAGGAGGCTGAGAACAAGGTTTACAGGCTTCATGGTCTGGCCCATCTTCTCTGATCCAGAGGATGAGAGAAATGTCAAGACATGCACATTGTCTTGAAACATCCCCAAAGTGTTTCTCAGAATTGCATGTGTTGGCCCTGAAATCTTAGGGCTCACAATTGCTCTGGCCTGGCAATTTAGAATCAGATACATTTTACTTAATTAATTTGTATGTGATTTGCATCTAAGGCAACTACAAAAGACCTGTGGATCAATGTGACTGTGCTGAGGACACAGCTTTGAAAAGCCAGATTTCTTTTCACTTCATTTTGAATTTCTGTTCTTAAAAATAACAAGATGCCACATTTTGGAACAATAATAGCACCGGGAATGTGGCACAGCAGGCTGGGTGTCAGCTGCATAAGATCTCTACTGATCAGAAGGTCATGAGTTCGAGGCGTGCCCGGGTCGGGGTGAGCTCTCGACCAAATTGTATAGCTTGTTGCTGACCTTTGCAACTCGAAAGACAGTTGCATCTGTCAAGTAGGAAATTTAGGTACCACTTTGTGGGAAGGCTAGATTTAACATCATTTCTGGAATGTTAAATTGCCTCTATGTCTGTCTATATACTGTATGTTGTATGTCAATGGCATTGAATGTTTGCCTGCATATGTGCATTGTGATCCGCCCTGAGTCTCCTGCGGGGTGAGAAGGGCGGAATATAAATGACGTAAATAAATAAATAATAGGTTTTAAACTCCCACATTGAAGAACTCCAAACGCAGTCAGAGAACATCCTAAAGAAATACGCCCGATTCAAGCAAAGACACAGATGAGCCTGAAAAACAAAAGAAAGTTAAAATGTAGTGACACTCCCAGCGCCAATCTCCAGCTACTGTTTGTATAAAAAAGAAAAAAAGATTTGCCCTTATGCAAAGACATCTTTGTTAATGTGAGATTTTCTACGTAGTTTGGCTGAGGAATTCATTTCGACATAAATTAGGATTGTTGTGTATGAAAGAGGTCTAAAAACAAATCTGGAAATTAAATATGAAAACTTGAAAACTAAAAAAATAAAAAATAAAAAATAAAAACATAAATAATAGCAAAGACATGCTTCCATATATATATATATATATATATATATACACACACACACACACACTTTATTACGGTCACAGATCAGCACAAAGCGGGCACAAGCGCCCTAAGAGGAGAAGGACAACTCCCCAGTAAACAGTTATTTAAAATCAGACTAGAAATCAGTATAAAAATATATTTTAAAAGACAGGATATTGTTGCCTTACGGTGTCAACCATCACCCGTCTGATATTAAGGGCAGTAGCACAGAACCTAGCAACACTGTAAGTCATTGCAGTGTTAGAGTCCGAAAGCAGCAGGGTGGAATAACATCTTTCACTGCGCCCCGGGTACTTTAAAAGCCATGGTCCAATGAGATTGGATCTAAGATCTCTGTAGAATATGCATTGAAGAAGCACGTGCTCAGTTGTTTCCACATGACCAGACCCACAGGGGCATAGTCTCTGCTTGAAGGGGGTCTTCTGATACCTCCCCTCCAATACAGCCGATGGGAGGGCATGGCATCTTGCCAGGGTAAAAGCCTTCGGTGTTTGGGCACCTCCAGGTCTTTAGGTATGCCATGGGGGCAGTGAGGTATCTAGTGGCTTCACTAACTATGAAGGCTGTGGAACAGGATCGGATTGCTCTATTCCAGGATCCGTTGTTTAATGAGATCCTTGGCTTGGTCCCATCTCATGCTTAGCAATTGTCCTTGGGAGAAACCTAGCATTGTGATCTTTGCTGCTACTGTTTTAATCCATGTGGACTGGAAGTCGTCTCTCATGATGAGGGGGGCAAGACCACATGGGGGGTATATATATATATATATAATATCAAATGTAAAAACAGGTATTTTATATTATTTTGGGTTTTTAAATAGTGTCTAAAGCCTGACATAAATAATGTCTATACTGGGGCTGTGGTGGCTCAGTGGGTTAAACTGTTAAGCTGCAGAACTTGCTGACCAGAAGGTCAATGGTTTGAATCTGCAGATTGGGTGAATTCCCATATTTAGCCCCAGTTTCTGCCAACCCAGCAGTTCAAATGTGAGTAGATCAATAGTTACCACTTTGGCAGGAAGGTAACAGCGCTCCATGTAGTCATGCCGGCCACATGACCTAGGAGGCGTCTCTTCAGCTTAGAAATGGAGATGAGCACCACCCCCAGAGTCAGACACTACTCGACTTAGAGGTAAAGGTAAAGGGGAAAACCTTTACATTTACCTCTAATACTGAAAGTGGCAAAAGAAAAGATTCCTTAGAATGCCACATACCTAAAACAGTCAGTTATTGGGTTGTTGTATGGCCATACAGCCCGAAAAACCTACAACAACCCGTTGATTCCAGCCATGAAAGCCTTCGACAATACACAGTTAGTTATGTTTTACAGAGAAAGTATTTGCTTCAAATGAATAATAAGCATTCTTCTGAGGATTATTTTAAAACCTGCTAAGATAAGTGATCAAATTACACACCCAGAATTATAAACAACTTGGTGCTCATAAATACTAGAAAAAATGATTAGAGGTTGGTTTTCTTCTGGTCAGCTTATTTGGGTCAACTTTGGCTTCTTATGTTGCATAGAGATCAAGGGAGGGAGCCAAGCAGCAGATCCCCATGGGATGAGGTAAGGGGAAAGCCAAGTGATGCAGGGCACGGGGCGATGGGTTCCCCCCGATGGGCAATCTGTGACAATTCCGGCTGCAAAGTGATGAGGTCCATAGCCTTGTTGGTACTGGATGCAGAAGTATGCATTGAATACAGAGAGTTGCTGATGGCCTTGACAATTTATTTTGTCTATATGTTTTGCCAAAGACATAAAGTCAGGGCCTCATCACATTGAGTGTCTGAATCTGAGGGAAAGCGGGGGCATCTGTGGGGCAGCATCACAAATCCAACGGACAGCATGGAAACCCATCACTCCACACCCTGCATTGCCTGCATCATTCCCTTCCCTATCCCACAGGGGGAAGTATCGCTGCTTGGATTCCCCTTGCGCTTACCCCATTGTACTCAATGAGAATATGAGAAGCCTCCTATGTTCTCAAGGATCTGTCATAGGATTATTTTAACATAGAGTCAGGAGCCTGCTGGAAGTAGCCCTGCATCATGCAATGGGCTCTATATGACTCCATCTTGGCTCTGTATGGAAATTGTCCTATGACGGGGCCCAGATCCCTTGTGATGAGGTCACTAGTCTAATCAGAAATGACTAAACAGATATCTTCTGCCTTTCTTTTAGTTCTTCTGATATCGAGGTGACTGGAAGGGAGGAATCAATTCTCAACTCTTTTTATAGTAAAATGAAACACTCCAACACATCTTTATATGTTGACAAGCAAGGCTTGAACATAAACCATTGTTCTAGCTTCATCTAGTTTGGACCTTAGGATAAGTTCATTTGCATTTTGAAATGGGGATACATCTTAATTTATTGCTATGATTGTTGAATTGTAACAATTGAAATATAAAACTAAAAGAAGGTAAATTCTAGCTTTTTCAAAATATGAGAACTTTCCTAGAATTCACAATATTTGATGACAAATATATGAGAAAAATGTTTAGTTACACCATCATCCTGTACCAAGGATTCAAAGAATGTCACATTATTTCCTCTTATAACTGTATGAAACTGACAGCTTTTAGTACCTTCCTTTGGGCTTCTTTGGCTGAACAGGATTTTCAAATTATTTAAATTATGTGATACTTAAAAAGTCACATATCTTGTAAAATACTCTTATTTAAGTAGATCGCGTGTCATAATCTCCCGTTGCTTTTTAATACAGCTTCAAATATTGCTTCCAAGAGATAGCTTTAAGTTCGATTTATAAATACCACTATAGTGTTTGATATAAAAATTCAACATCCATATTATGTTATATATCATGCTTCCATGTGTTTTACTTTAATAATAATTTCCAAATGTTCTCTCATCTTACAGGGGAAGCATCTTTTTGAGAAGTTACAAGAACTATTATCTCAAAACATCGAGATCAAATTAGTGAGTGATATTCTTCACAAGGAGTCCAAGTTATTAAAGGATTTGAGAAATAAGGGTAAGAACAAGGTCTTTAATTTCATCTATTTTCAAGGTTGTAGTTCTCCTTGAAATGGGGGATATTTCATATGGGTTAAATGAATCTTGCCTAGATGGTTCCAAATAAACTTCGCCACATACCATCTATACTGATTTCGATGGGAAAGTTAAGTACTTGCATAAACATTTCCCTTTTAGATAAGTGGGCATTAAACGCTTCACTTTGGTTTTGTCTTACCCAGAGATACTAATCAAGAAACCATGTTGTTGTAAATATAGGCTAGAATCCAATATATCTCCTATCTAAAGTAGATAAGGATGTACTTTATTAACAATAACACTTTAGTTATTACTAACTAATTCTGTTCATGTCAGTGGATATTTTTAGGGTAAATTTATTTCAGAATTTTCAGCACTAATCAGAAGGCCAGCTTAGAAATTGATGAGGACAGCCATAAACTTTATGTGGTACTCTCAGTTTCCCCACAATTGTGAGTTGTCTTTCTTACATCCTGTGCTATATCCATGAAACATCAATTTTGTACAGTTAACATTTTGTAATGCTACATTAATTGTTGAGAATGAATACCACTGTATCCCATAAGTATCTGCTTATGTGTGAGTATAAATGTGAGAGGGAATACCTACAATTCTGCAGATAAATAGAATGTATTGTCGAAGACTTTCATAGCTGGAATCAATGGGTTGCTGTGAGTTTTCCGGGCAGTATGGTCATGTTCCATAATAAATTCATAAAATAAACAGAATGTATTTTATGAAATCAGATAAATTTGTAAACATCATTTGGAAACTTACCTTTTACCAGATTTTTGGCATATTTTATTAATAGACAAGAAGTGGATGTTCTCTCTCTGGTTATGTATGATGTAATGTCCCAGCTTATGTATTTATTTATATGATGTAATGCGGTCAATGGATGTATTATTTGGCTCTTTGGTTCTGTCAAATGCTGATATTCTGTGTTTTAATGGAAAAATACGCAAGCAAAATAGGATAATCACAATTTGTATTGCCATTTTTGATTTTGGTTCTATCCCAAATAGGGAATATTTTAATATTGACAATCGGAGCTAGATATTATTGCATTCAAAAAAACTTTAGTTGCTAAAGAAACTCCAACAATAGAGGAATAGATACTAAAAATTACAGACATTATGTGTATGGACAATCTAACACACCAACTCAAGAATTACCAAGGACATCCAGAAAAAGTATCTGATTGGACTGTTTTTAAAGACTATTTGAAATGAGAAAAATATGAAAATGATAATTTGAAGAATTTTTTTTCTTTTTTGAAGGAGGGATTGAAATATTTTATTAAAAACTGAAAATAAACATTGATTCACTACCCTGATGAAAGAGTTTGGAAGACAACGATTACCCTACCTTATGTTTTTTGCCTCCCCTATCTTTCCCATATAGATTTTTTATGTATAGATATTTATTTCCTTTGATATTTTCCCTCCCTTGTGTCTTTGTATTTTTTATCTCTCTTTTGCCCCCTCCCTCCCAATATATATAATATCTGCCTCTATTTTTGTGTTGTTACCTAATAAAGTCATTATAAAAATGCTTTAGTTCCAGAAACCTCCTGTGAAGATCCTATAGAAGTAGCTGTAAAGCTCACTTGAAATCAGTTTAACAGTCTGGATTTATTTATCTAAATATTAACTTTAATTCAGCTTTGCTATTATTTCTTCTTTTGAAAAACCTCGGGATTGTAGTTTTGTAAGATCACTGAAAATTATTTATTTGCTATTTTTCACTTTACCTGCTCTAACCATTAACATTGTTGGGGGCCTGAGAAGAAAGGAGGCAATGCCTTTCTCAAACTGACTCTTTTACTGACGGCTGCTTCATCTGCTTGCCTTGTTAAGATTGGTTCATACAGACAAATGTAAATTGTTTAAAATAGACACACTCTTTCTTGTTCTCTGAGCCTATACTCTAATTCCAACTAAAATTTGTTCCTAGATGTCCACACAATATCCAGGGATTTTTGGTAGGTAACCTGAGGTAAAATTGCATAAACTAGTTTTGTTCTGAATCAGGATAAATCAAGGAATGCTCAGGATTTTTATCAAAAGTGTGAAACACCCCTGCAAAACGGGATAGTGTGGACAGCTGGGCCAGCTCTATTTTGAACCTGTCTACTGCCTACACAACCAGGTGCTGCTCTCTCCCTTTCTTTTTTTTTTTGCACAGTGCATGGAAAAGCAGACAGATCGGGACAGCTCCATTGCTATTTCCAAAGCAAATGGCAAAAGAGCTCCAGAGAGCTCCTAGCTTTCATTGCCACATTTGCTAACTTCAGCAAAAGCACCTGCATGACCAAAGAAAAGGAGGGGAGATTTATTTATTTATGGTATCAGTGTGCTGAGGGTATTTATTTCCAGTATTTATATTCCGTCCTTCTCACCCCGCAGGGGACTCAGGGCAGATTACAATGTGCATATACATACAACATATATAGACAGACACAGAGGCAATTTAACATTCCAATTTTTCTGGCTTCATGAGGGTATGCTCGATTCAAGCCACAGGGGGAGCTGCCACTTCACCGTCCGCTTGTGACATTGGGTCCTTTGATGGAGCACTTCCTCATTTTTCTGCACGCTGATGGAAGGTTTTATGGCATCATAAATTAGTTAAATTAGCTTCCCCGCATAAAGCGGTACCGAAATTTCCTACTTGACAGATGCAACTGTCTTTTGGGCTGCATAGATCAACAGCAAGCTAGACTATTAGTGGTCGGGAGCTTACTCCGACCTGGGCTGGCTTTGAACTCATGACCTCTCAGTCAGTAGTGATTTAATGCAGCTGGCTACTAACTAGCTATTCCACAGACTGGTACAGTTGTAATGTATTTAAAAAGCACAAAGTTTTAAAACTTGGTATTATATTAAATGCCCTTTGACCAGTAGCTGGCCACTTGAAGTGCATCTGGTGTTACTTTAGGAAGGTCCTCCATTGTGCATGTGACAGGGCGAAGACTGCATTGTAATAGGTGGTCTGTGATTTGCTCTTCTTCACACTTGCATGTCATGGACTCCACTTTTGGCCCCATTTCTTAAGGTTGGCTCTGTATCTCGTGGTGCCAGAGCACAGCTTGTTCAGCATCTTTCAAGTTGCCTAGTCTTCTGTGTGCCTCGGAGGGAGTCTTTCATTCAGTATCAGCCATGGCTTGAGGTTCTGGGTTTTAGCCTGCCACTTTTGGACTTTTGCTTGCTGAGGTGTTCCTGCGAGTATCTCTGTAGATATTAGAAAACTATTTCTTGATTTAAGACATTGGCGTGCTGGCTGATATCCGAACAGGGGTTGGGCTGGAGATATCACTGCCTTGGTCCTTTCATTATTGGCTGCTACTTCCCAGCAGATGTCAGGTGGTGCAATAATGGCTAAACAGTGTAATTTCTCCAGTGGTGTAGGGCACAGACATCCTGTGACAATGGAACATGTCTCATTAAGAGCCACATCTACTGTTTATCATGGTGAGATGTGTTCCATACTGGGCATACATACTCAGCTGCAGAGTAGCAAAGCGCAAGGACAGATGTCTTCACTGTGACTGGTTGTGATCCGCAGGTTGTGCCAGTCAGCTTTCATATGATGTTGTTTCTAGCACCCACTCTTTGCTTGATGGTCAAGCAGTGCTAGTTGTAGGTCAGAGCATGGTCCAGGCTAACTCCCAGGTATTTGGCTGTGCTGCAATGCTCCAGTGGGATTCCTTCCCAGGTAATCCTCAGTGCTCAAAATGGTTGTCTATTCTTAAAATGGAGAGCATACGTCTACGTTTTAGATGGATTACAAATCAGTTAGTTTTCCCTGTAATAGGCCGTAAGAGCACCTAAAGATTATCCAAAGCTTTAGGAGAGGAGGATAATTAGTAGTTGTGCCTGGCAATGGCTGGGAACTCTCTAGAGCTCTGAGCTGGCTTACTGTAGTGACAGAAACAACATTCCAGTTAAGGGTGATTGCACCATTGGTCAGCCTGGACTCTGCTCCTGTACCTGTTGTGGTTCAGAGGCACAGCTCCACTGAATCCGTCCGTTTAAAGTAGCATTTCTCCAGTACAGCTTGTGCAGATGAGTTCCCCCCTCTTTCTTTCTGATGTCTTCCTCCCTCTTTGCAGCCTTCTGTATGCCCCTTAAAATGTCTCCTTAATGCCTATGCAAACCCATGTCCTTCATTATGTAATATCTGTTGTGGACAAATTGTCCATTCTCCAGATAAGACTTTAAATAGACAAGGATATGGAATAATTCAATTTTTTACATTGGAGTTCAAAAATATGATTATTCTAACTTATGCAAATTGTTATTATTTTCACAGCTAGAAAGAAAATTATAACAGCATGATCATGATTGAGATTGTTCAGGTTGCTGTACCCCTGAGGAAAACCACTTCCTCATAAGAAAAATATCATGTGGTTTGCTCTTGATTGCAGAATAGATATAGATATCTCCAGCATGACCTGGGAGCAATCCTGTTGGGAAGAGATGTAAACCATTTGCTTGGTAGTTATTTTTGAAATAAAAATTTAGCAATCAAGGGCCATCCATGTAATTGCATAATAAGTTGTTTGAACTAGTTACATTCCACATGGGACTGTTAGCTGATTTTAATATGTAAGTGTTCAGCTAGGTCAAGAGTACTTTTTACAAGACTTATTTACTTGTTCCAGTTGAATAACATGAGGGCAAACAACTTGTCTTGTCCTCTGGGGAGCCATGAATATGAACTGTTTAAAACTGCCTATTTCTCCAGACTTTAAATTCTCCAGGAGCAAGAGTTAGCATGGTTTTACAAAAATGGGTTGGAAATTTAAAAACATAACTAATTTTTGGTCAAGCCAAACTTAATATCTAACCTGAGCATTAATTTATTTTTTCATATTAAATTACATATTATCCTTTCTGTTTCTTATGTTTTATGGACTAGTGACAGTCTGTGATTTTGGGTGGTTGTGTTCTTAACTAATTTAAATGTTTCTCTTTTGAACGTCCTCCTACTCTTGGTGTTATAATTACTGCAATTTTAAAATTTCTTGACTATGTGGGATATTTCCATATATTATTAGGAAATATTGCATATTTTGCTTCTATGAATACCCAAACTCATGCTAATTATAAATTTATCCTGTCCAGCAAGGCAGGATATTAAGGTGGTAGGGCAGAATAATAATTCTTCTGGCTGTAGCTGTGTTTTCTCTTGACTACATTTTTATGTGACCACATTTTAGTGTACTATACTATTCAGCAGTGTTTTTCTCTCCTGAGTTGCCAACTAATGAGAATCATTAGAATAGTATTTCATCATTTATTGTTTTTTAAAAGTAGAGTGAAAGCCTAGTGCTGTGCCATGCTTTAAATAATCCCTTAGGCTTTTCTAGTAATTGCCACAACCGGACACATTTGTTAGTCTAACTTTGGTGTTGTAATCCTTCTGCTACCAGACACTTGGAGCATCAACATGGGCAACAAAATCTGGGGTAAAGCACTGCTAATTCTGAGCAGCCTGGATCCAGTTTTGGTATTCACACAATGTTGCTCCTGAACTGGTTACATCCTGATGGACAGTCATCCTTACCTTTTTCATTTGTTATCGTAGTAAGGTCTTGTAGCTCCAGCAAGTTTGGGTCTATCACTTGGCTTCCTTGCTGATGTAAAAAAGGCATTGTGCAACTTGTAAGGGAAGGAGGACAGGGCAAACCTCTCCCCTTTCTTTAACAGCCTCACTAAAGTACAAACCCCAGAATTCTGCAGGATGCAGAACCTGAATTTTAAGTGGATTTTTTTCTCTAGTGTGTTGAAGTAGTCATGTGGGCATCTGTGCTTACATTGGCAAGGACACTGAGCAATGGTCAAAGGCCTGTGAAACTGCTACTATGATGATGACAAGATATGTGCCATCCTGTTTTTTCTATGTCACCATGTATGGGGAAATTGGATAGCGGGATTGTGCCATGTGAACAGAGGGGGCAGTTTCAATTCAAAACCAGCACAACAGTCCATATTACCCTGAAGTGTGGGGCTGCTCTGAGCTTTAGGGACACTGGAGCATTCTCCAACTTTGCCTAGCATAAGGAACAGTGGTATTGAACAGCTGTGCCTTGAGTTAGGGTAAGATGGCTCCATACCTCATGTAACACCATGGAGCTGATTCTTGCCCATTTAGAGTTCAAGTGCCCATGTTGATATGGCCTTGATGGATAGATGTTTTAAAAAAGGTATTTTCAGTATCCACTTTATGACTGATGCTTTTCTATTTGGTTATACATCATTTGGAGAATAGGAGAATGGTATGCCGATTTTTATAGGCTGCATCTACACTAAAAGAATGTAGTTTCACACATTCCACAGCTTAGTGCTATGGAATCCAGGGAATTGTAGTTTTAGGATGTCATTAGCCTTCTCTGCCCAGGAGTGCTGATGACTAACAAAACTGATTAATGCTCTTTTGTCTCAATATTACCTGCTTTGAAAAAATATCCCAATTTTTGTCTTCTCCTTCCAATTTACCTTTTTCCCCAAGCTTGTATACATTAATGCAAACTATGTTCTAATTACAAAAGCAGCTTGCACTCAATTAACGCAGGAGTTGAGAGAGAAAATTAGTGAGTAGGCTCTTGGTAGGCTCAGGCAAAAGTAAAGTGTTGGAGCTTCTCTTAGCTTGTGTCTTCCTCAGTAATATCTTTTGCCATCTTGACCACGCTCTGATGTTGCTTGGCCACATGTGTCTCAGCTTTATCTTTAAAATGTTTGGGGAGGGACTATGGAAATAATTACAAAAACAATGCAAAATATTATTGCCAATATCGTATTGTCATTATTCAAACCTGTGGTGCAACTGTGATTGATCTACGCTTCAAAAATACTGTTGTGCATCTGGAATAGGTGTAGAAAGAGGCAACCAAAATCACTGGGCTGCTAATGCAATTCATCTATGCAGAGAGGCTATAATGTTTAAGGGCTATTAGTTTAGAAAGCAAATTCATGGGAAACAAGATTATTTAAAGGCTAATAGTCATGATGGCTAGACATTATGTTCAGTATCAGAAGGAACACTCTTTGTATATTGTTAACTGGGGAACTGTTGATATATTTTGAGCTTACTTTCTTTATTGTGACCCAAGCTTTCTTCCATTCTCTATCTTCTAAATTGTAACCTAGGTATCTTACTGCAGTAACACTGGCATATGAAGCTAATAATAATTCTTCATTATGCTGGATAAATTATTATTTGTAGGGTCATATTTTCATATGTGATGCAACTGTCTAGTGATACAAGGATTCTGGCAGGATGTACAATCAGAAATTATCCAGATGTTGGAATGCCATATCACTCCTAATCCTAGGTTGACACTACTACATTTATTTAGAGGTGCAAGTAAGGAAATAATACATAAGGATAATACATAATGGCTAGATATTACCAGCAATTGGAAGAATCTTGGAGCACTTATCTTAAACCTATGGTATAAAATATTTGAAATTTGGCACAATAACAGCAACTACAATTACTTTATTTCTTATCCGCTTCTCCTCAAGGTGGGTTACAACATTGCTAACAACACATAATCATCTAAATTCTAAAACATTCTATAAACTCCACATGTTAAAACATATTCACATGTTTAACATGTTGATTAAACATCTTTGTTTAATCAACAAAGATTAAACTGGAGATGAAAGTTTAAAATTCATGATTAAAACTGGCTGGGTTGGCCTTTCAGAAGATATGGTTTTTAAATTCCGACAACTCATTTAGGTGGGTGGCCATTCAAAAGGTCGACTGGATGATGGGTTGCTTTGATTGTGATTTTCCTGCATGGCAGGGAGTTGGAATAGATGGCCCATGTGGTCTCTTCAAACTCTATTATTCTATAATTCTATAATATGTTCACCAGTCGAGTTCTGACTGGTTGGGAGTAGGTGTCCCCCAAAGACCTCAGTGTTTGGGGCGGATTGTATGGTGATCCTGTAGGTAATCTGGACCTAAAGCATGTAGGGCTTTAAACGTCAAAACCTTTGTACTTTGTCTGGAAAGTACCATATATACTCAATTATAAACTGAGTTTTTCAACCCTTTTGGGGTGCTGAAAAAGCCCCCTTCGGCTTATATTCGAGTAAAGTTCCATGGCCTTTGCCTCTGCAGCCTCCTCCTCCGCTGCAACCTCTGCCTCCACGAGCTGCCATCTAGTCCAACCCCCTTCATGCAGCAAGTATAGTAAAAGCACAATCATAAGCACGTCCTGGCCCCAGCCTTGCCATCACCTCAGCAGCCTCCTCCTCCACTGCATCCATTGCAGCAAGGTTAGACCTCCATGAGTGATGAGGCCAGAGCTCTGCGAGCAGAGGACCCCCAATACCCCCAACAAATGGCAATTCATCCTCTGCTTAAAAACCCTCCAGAGAATGATATTCCATCACATTATATGGCAGCATATTCCACTTTTTCATAATTCAAATTAAAAGACCAATGGATCTTCACCTGCAGGTGGAAAATAATTGGTCTTAAGAATGATAGTAGAGATACATTCCTCCCTTCCCTGACCTATATCCTCTTCACATCTTATGTGTACAACATTCTGTTATATTGATTGTTCATGGAAATGCATCCTGTTGTGTGGATCAAATCCTTACTCTTCTTTTAATAGCCTTCTCTCTCTTTCTCTATCTCCCTCTCTTTCATGTAACTGCTTATCTTCTCATATCTGATTGTGGTCAATTTTGCATGTATTGAAAGGGCTGACTGTGGTGTCTAGTGTTTTTATATGCTGAAATGTTTCTATTCAGCTCAGTGAAGCTTTAAACCATTACAGTGTCAACATTCAACATGTGAGATGCTCTATGGGAATGTTAGCTTATGCTTGCCACAAAGTTCCACTGAGTCAAATGCTACAGAGAGACAAAAATAGTTTCAGTGCTTTTTCTGTTTATGTTATTCTAAAGCCCAGGGCTTAGATGCATTGGGATAATGGGAGGTGGGAGGTAGAATGAAATGATAGCTCCCACCTTAGATCTCATTTGTAATTCACCTGCAGCATCAAAATGAGGCTCATTTTCTCATTCACTTTGCAGGAAAGTGTGAAACCAGATCCTATGATGAGATCAACAACAGAATGAGGGTAAGTCACCTTGGAGTGAGAAAACACTGTGGAAAGTTAGATGCATTTTTAAAAGAAGCCAAGAAAAAAACATGGAAATCACTTTTATGTTCCCATGGAGCTTCCATATTTGAATGTTGACACTTTTGGATTGATTGTAACCCAGTGAATTGCATTTGCATTTGGATAGGGTAGATTTCAACTTTAGTCCCAGATCTCCCAGATCCCATTACTGCTTGTCAGTCTTAGTTAAGAAAGAACAATATGAAGTCCCATTCAAATGATGAATAATAGCCTGGAGGCCATCTGAAACTGAACTGCTATGGTAGCAAGCCATTTCTGTGCCGCTAAGGATCAGATATCCCGATAGAACTTTACACATTTGTCATACATAAAAACCCAAAAAGAATATATCTGAGTAGCAGATTGAGAGGGTGAAGCTTCATAAACTATCAGACATACTGGTACCATTTCAAATGACATTTTTGCTGCCCATTGTTTGTGTTAAAAGAATCAAAGAATTAGAGTAACCACTAGTGCAACGCAGCAACAAGGAAGAGGGGGAGGGGAACCTCTAATCATTAAGTGGTGTTAAATCCATTAAAACTCAAAATGTGCTGAGCATTTTTTGTACAGTTGGATTTGAATTTATTGTTTATATCCATCAAGTCTTTTTGGGTTATTTACTATATCTTATTTAATTTTCATTTTATGAAACCTGATGGAGTCTGCTAGGAACAGATTTTTGTAGTTTCAAATATTTAAAAAGTGTGAAATTCTGGTGTGCCCCCCCCCCCAAGTTATGGTATATCATGTTGAAAAAACCTGTGCCTTTAAGGTAGTCTATATTTACTAATATGTTTTATCCATTGTTGTAGCAACTAGTAGGTTCTAAAAGCTACTGCAGTGCTGAGCTAAAGCCTAGGGTCAAGTTAGCTCAAGAAAATAGCATTAATGAGTTTAATCTTATATAGTAATGGAGACTTGGTCGCTGGTAACTTCCATGTTGAGAAGATGGTGAATTCAGAATGCATCATTTGGATAGCTCATTCAAGATGAGCTATCCAAATGATGAACCAATTTGACAGAAAAGGATCAGTAATTCTATCAAGGTTTGGAGTTAAATTGGTTTAATAATGTTTTCCCCCTCTCATTTATAGTCAAATTATTATGTAGAATGACCTTTTAAAACTCTATACACAGAAGGGGAAAGCCCCCTTTTAAATAAGAGTTGATGTCCAGTGCTTGTGTATAAATTGACAGAAGTGTTATCTAAATTTTTTAGACTTATCCATGAATATATACAAGTATATAAATTAGTTGTAATGGCATTGTTGTTTTGTTGTAAGCTAATTTGTCCATACCTGACTCCCATGTGAAATTCTTGGTGGCATCATTTATAATTATCCATCTTGTTGGTTTTGTGACTGACTATTCTAGAATGAAATCATTTGTAGTATTGAGAAATTTTACTTTTCCATTATGAACAGAACACATATTTATCCAGTCAATTTGGCAGTACTTAATAAGAGGGGTAGTTACCATTATATATCAAAAGACCTGATATATTGTAATGCTATAATTGTTACAGTATAATGAAGCAGTAACTCATATTCTGTTTAAGAACAGTCAGAAACTGGAAAGGATTCACACTTGGTGGAGCAGTGTATTTTTTGCCTGGGTACATAGGATACAGTATGAGTAGACTAAAATGGAATGGTTCAGTTCTCCAGACAGAAGTGATATTTGCATATTCTTTCTTCTCATGAATGGGGCAGTGGTGGTGGAAACAAAGCTAGTCTGCTATTTGGATATGGCACACTTCTACATCCTTCCACAGGACTGGCTGGCCATTGTCTTCCAGTTTGGCTCCTTTATGTTGAGAATATTTGGAGGGGAATATAAAGCTTTGGTGGGCAACCTATGTCATGTTTAAAAGCATTTTGTGCTTTTTCATTATAGCTCCTAAAAATCAAGAGTTAGCTTTACAAATATGCCACCATAACCTTATTTTTACATTTAAATAAGTCCCGCTGTTTCCATACAATGAGTCTCAGTTTGCAGCCTTATGAAAATTATGTGATGTACAAATTGTGATAAATCTTTTAAAAATATATGAGTTGCTACTGCCCTCTGTAAACTTATTTGTATTTTGTTATATTGTAGATGGATAACTGGGTGTCAAGTTTTTATAGATACATAGAATCATAGAATTGGAAGGGATCTCCTGTGCTCACTGAGTCTTATTGCTCAATGCAGACTCTCCTGCGAAAGCCTTCCTAGCAGGTATCTGTCCAGTCTCCTTTTGAAGATGTCTCATTGCTAAACTAATGTTATTGCCGAGAAGATCCCTCTCATATCCAGTCTAAATCTACCCTTTTGTAGTTTTGAGTTATTGTAGTTTCATTTGCAAAAATTTGTGTATGAGTGGTCACATGATTTCTTTTTATCCTCACCATAGTTTAAATTATTCCCTCTTATTTTCTGCAGGACTTAATTTTCAAAGACATGGTCGCTATGAGACAGGGTTTGGAACAATTTTTAAATAAAAAACTCAATAGTTTACTTGTGTTTTAAAAGGAGTAATTTATTAACATTCTTCATTATTTAAAGCAGAGATTGGAATCATGTGCCCTTTTAAATGTAATTAGAATACAGCTCCAAACATTCCTTGCCATTGCTTACTGTATGCTGACTAGGGACTTCAACAGGCTGATCTGAAGAAAATGGAGGAAAGTGGGGAAAAGTGAGGGAAATTGTCTTCTTGCGTGTAGAATCATCTTCTTTGTATGGGATTCTGTTTTTATAGAAGATGGAGAAATTACTTACCCCCATCACACAGGATCCCCTCCTCCCATCTCAACCATCTGCTTTGAGAGGACCCAGGGCACCATTCTTAAGACAGACACCATTGACTTTCCTCCTCCATCCTGTTAGTCTACAGGAGACCCAAGGCACCATTCTTAAGAATGCCCATTTTCCCACATCATTGAAATGATTCAACACAGGCAAATCTGGCAGATACCATTCTACGTGTTTTTAAGTGCTTTCTTCCATTTCCAGGTGCATCAGGAGGTCAGAAGAAAATTTCTCCCACAGCTTCAGTTCCCCCCATTTCTCCACACTTCTGACAGATCACTGATTAAACACCACCGATGACAGCCAGAAGTCTGTCTGCGTCATATCATGGGCTCTGTGGTACTTCATCTAGGAACTGTTTTAGAACAGTGTGGAAACAAGGGGGGCAGAGGTTGCATGTAATGAAGTTCTAGGACTGCTGGGAATTGTAATCCAACATCTGCATAATTCCAATCTTAATTTAAATTGTGGTACATTAATAATGTGTTACAAGGAAACCTATAGAAGAAAGTTTAAAGCAGCATGATTGGAAAATTTTAAAGACAAATATCCAAAAATAAATAATATCAAAATTAGAACATCAGTAATGAGATCATAAATAAAAGTATATGTGTCAGTCAATGGCAAGGCCTTTAACTGTTAATATATTTGCTATTTTATTGTTCTTTTACATTTTTATTGGTGATATCATTGTTATTGCCATTTAGAGTAAAAAAAATAAACAAACCTATGGGATTTATATCAACCATTCATTCAGGATATGGGGCGTCATTAGATAGGGCCATTTTAGTGTCCTAGGACGCTTCCACCCTGTCTTGAGGGTGTGACTTCTGGCCAAGGTCCCGGCCCCAACTGGGGTGGAAGCATCCTTGGACACTTCTCCTCCAACATGGGAACCTCCCCGTGTTGTACTGGCTCCAATGGAGCCAGCATGGGTCCTCACTGGGAGGACAACTCTTTACACATGTGATGTGGAAAGCATTGCTGCAAGGGAGCAGTTTACAGGGCAACAGAATCAGCCCCTCTGTCTGGTGGCAAGGTCATTAGAAAAGTGGTCCTTAAAGAGTGGCACCATTTTTCCCCTAAGCAACGTATTGACAACATCAGTAGATATTTCTCATGCTCTTGTCCATGTAAAAGTAGGTTAACATTATGTTTTGCCAAATCCACACTGACTTTTAAATTTCCATGCAAAGATGTTAATTTTGCCATATTTTTCAAAAAGACTTGTTTGCTAAAGCTTTGAGCCAGATGTCATCCTTGTAATGACATGTTTGGGTTGTGTTTATTCTTTGTCATTTGCTCTGAAGTGGGATGTGATAGATTAGATGAAAGGGCTCAGCTAGAAGAGAAAGCAAAATCTGAGAATGTCAAGAGTTTCTAGTATTTTGATGCTACCTGCATATTCCTAGATTTGCATTCAAACTCTTGTTAAAATATCCTTGATTTTCTTCCCTTCTCCTCCATTGTGTCCTTCCTTCTCTCCTTCCACATGTCACATCTAGACTGATGAATAGTTTAGAAAAAGATCTTCACCCATTTCCACTGTGCTGCCCTCCTCCTCCTCAAATTATAGTCAAAGTTCTAAAGTGCTTTAATGATACTACTCTAATTAAGCATTAGTATCATTTTGTTTTGATGCAAACATTCTTCTTTATCTCACTTGATCCATGCTGATGCTGTGTCATAGGAACAATAGGAGCATTTACTGGGGAAGTGTTTTTGGCTAGTCTTTGGATAATCCAAGCAGAACCAAGTTTCATTTTTTAAAAATGATATGGGAAGTAGGAATAAAACCATTACTGGACCCCACTCAATTCGTCAACTATCAGCCAGTTTCCAGTCTCCCCTATTTAGGCATAGTCCTGGAATGTGTGGTGGCCTTGTAACTCCAAAAATTCTTGATCAACACTGATTATCTAGATCCGTCACAGTCTGGCTTTAGGCCGGGACATGGTACCAAGACAGCCTTGGTCGCCTTAGTTGATAATCTTCACCGGGAGCTAGACAGGGGGAGTGTGTCCCTTTTGTTTCTGCTGGACCTCTCATTGGCCTTCAATACCTTCGACCACGGTATCCTTCTGAGATGCCTCTCAGGAATGGGCCTTGGAAGTACTGCCTTACAGTGGCTCCAGTCCTTCCTCAATGGTGGTTCCCAGAAGGTGTTGTTAGGGGACTCCTGCTCAGCCCCACAACCATTGTACTGTGGGGTTCCGCAGGGCTCAGTATTGTCCCCTATGTTATTCAACATATACATGAAGTTGTTGGGAGAGATCATCCGGAGTTTTGGGGTACAATATCATCTGTACGCATATGATGTCCAATTCTGTCACTCCTTCCCACCTGCTTGGCTGCTGTAATGGACTGGATGAGGGTGAACAGATTGAAACTAAATCCAGACAAGACAGAAGTACTCCTGGTCAGTCGTAAGGCCAAACAGGGCATAGGGTTACAGCCTGTGCTTGACAGGGTTACACTCCCCCTGAAGGCACAGTTTCGTAGCTTGGGAGTGATCCTGGACTCATTGCTGAGCCTGGAACCCCATGCCTCGGTGGTAGCCAGGGGAGCTTTTGCACAGTTAAAGCTTGTGCGCCAGCTGCACCCATATCTTGGGAAGTTGGATTTGGCCACGGTGGTCCACACTCTGGTTACATCCCATATAGATTACTGCAGCGCTCTCTACATGGGGTTGCCTATGAAGACTGCCTGGAAGCTGCAATTAGTCCAATACCCAGCAGCCAGGCTACTAACAGGAGTGGGGTACAGAGAGCGTACAACTCTCTTGTTGCGCCAGCTCCACTGGCTGCCAATTAGCTTCCGAGCACAATTCAAAGTGCTGGTCTTAACCTACACAACCCTATACAGTTCTGGCCCAGTTTACCTGTCTGAACATATTCTCCCCCATGAACCATCAAGAGTGTTAAGATCATCTGGAGAGGTCCTGCTCTCGGCCCTACCACCTTCGCAAACGCATCTGGTGGAAACAAGAAACAGCCTTTTCTGTGGTGGCCCCCCAGCTATGGAATTTCTTCCCAAATGAAATTAGATCTGACCCCTCCCTCCTGACTTTCAGGAAGCTAGTGAAAACCTGGCTGTGGAACGAGGCTTTTGCAGAATTATGGTGGAGACCAGTAATCTAATAGACCAAAGTTATTGACCACAATATATGTACTGAATATACAGACTGAGTTGGACATTATTTTATCTTGGTGAAAGGCTTTTATGTAATTTACTCTATATGTATTTGGTAATTTATTGTCGATGTATGATGTGTTAGCATTGAATCCTTGCAGTCAGCCAGTCTGAGTCCCTCTATAGAGGTCGAGAAGATCGGGATATAAAAGTTTTAAATAAATAAATGGATCTTGGTAATTATGGCAGATACTTCTTACAAGTGGGTATTCCTCTTCAAGGTTTGGTTTTTCAAGATAGAGCATTCATAATAAAAATAAAGGAAATTCTATACTAGTGTACTTGTTCACCTAAAATGAGACATCATGGTGGAACTCATTACTTGAGAAACACTTTGGGTGCACCTACACTGTATAATTAACGCAAATTGACACCACTTTAACAGCCATGGCTCAATGTTATGGAATTCTGGGAGTTGTAGTTTGTCAAAGCATCAGCACTCTTTGGCAAAGAAAGCTAAAGTCCTTTTAAAACTACAATACCCATAATTCCACAAATTTGAGCCATGGTAGTTAAAGCAGTTTCAAACTACATTAATTCTACAATGTAGCCGCACCCATAGAAATTGCGTGGAACCTGATAGAAACTCCATCATTGTAAGAATGGAGTACCCTATGTATAGGTCTAGAAATTTTAGTCAAAAATCAACCCAAAATACCTGAGTGGACTTATCCGTGTGTCAATGTAAGTACCTTAATTGTTATTTTAAAAATGACCACCCCCTCCTTTGATTTGAGTATCAAAAGGCAATCACTTATCCCATCCCAAGAACTTAAAAGAAGCAGTGATCCCCTTTACTCTTTCTACTGTTCTGCCACTTCAGGCTGTTTTGAATTCCTGGGCATGGAAATGATAGCACTGGAAGTCAGTGGTGATTGGCCCTGAGGTGCCAAATAACCCTTTACTTTTCCATGGGTCATATCAAAATTCACAATTCCCAAAACATGCTCTCAGTAAACACAAGGTTGACATATATATATATATATATATATATCTATCTATATAGCTGTGTGGGTGTGGGTGTGTGTGTGTGTGTGTGTGTGTGTGTGTGTATGGTGCATAGCATATACAAATTTGCAGAGGCTTTCTATGGTTCAACATGGTTATGTAGATATGGGTTTTCCTTGTGCTGGAAAGTTAATCCTAAAACCTAAGTTTCAAATATGTTATTCTTGAATAACATGAACATTTCATTTTGTGCTACTTCACAAATTTTTGAATACATACACCTCTCAAATGACACAATTGTCTGGTTTAAAATAGGTGTAAGATATGCAATAAAATAGCCATATATTGTTAATAGGGATGGGGGTGGCACAATGGGTTAAATCGCTGAGCGGCTGAACTTGCTGACCAGAAGGTTGGCAGGTTGAATCATTGGGATCCCCAGCTTCTGCCAACCTAGCAGTTCAAAAACATGCAAATATGGGTAGATCAATAGGTACCACCTCGACGGGAAGGTAAACGGTGCTCCATGCAGTCATGCTGGTCACAAGACCTAGGAGGTGTCTATGGACAATGGCTTAGAAACTGAGATGCGCACCAACCCCCAGAGCTGATGAGCACCACCCCACAGAGACAGAAGGGGAAGCCTTTACCCTTATCTGTTTCATTGTTTTTAGGCATTGAATGTTGGCCGTTGTGTTTGAGTATGCTAAAATCTGCTATCAGCATTTCCTGCCCATGGGATGGTCCGTCCTCCTTGTGACTCGATACGCTCATAAAGACTTTACTCCTTTAAGGACGCCAAACTATACAGCCTCTGAAGAAGTCCATAAGACGAAACGGCCCTCCGCCGGCTTGGGGGTGAGCTCTTGCCGTCAGGCAACCCTCCCCGCCCCTCTCTCACCTCGGTGGGACTGGCATGGGGCAGCTTTTCCCTCCGCTGCACTGGCAGCTTGTTTAATACAATAGACGCTAGCCAAGCTTGAATAAAACTGCAAGGACCAAGCTCCTCCGCGGCACGCCATCGCAGCGACGCCACTCTTACGCACTGCTTTCACCTCCTTGAGCTAGCGCCATTACAGACTACAGCAACCAGCCTTCCTTGCGGTTCTACCCAGCACAAACCGGCGCATGCGCATTGTATGCCAGAGGCAGCATCGAGCGGTCCCTGTGTCTTTCATTCCCGTTTAACACGGACTTCACTCCTGGCCTCCTGCTTGACTCAATAAATCCCACAGGCACCAACGGTGACTTGATCCACAGCAGGGACCCAGGAATTGAGTTAATACTAATAATGTTATCTCAATAACAGATTTCTGTATTTGATTTTTGTGACCTGTTACATATATTTTATATACTGTACCTTACCTTGATGCAGGTTCTCATAGAGATGTTCTTTACCAATGTGTAACTACGCTGTACTTGAATGTCTATACTATTTCTCCCACTGTGGATTATATACTTCAATTTTGTATCAGCGAATATACTATTTTTGATAATTATTGTTTATTGATTGATTCATTTACCTGAATTGCCTTTTTGCATATGCTGAAATCTACCCTGATTCCCCTGAGATAGGGAAGAATGCAAATAAATTGTTGTTGTTGTTATTACTATTATTACATTGTGTATTCCTCCATTTTTACACTTACCCTAATTCAAATGCAGAAATTTTACTCTAATGGAACTTCTGGAACATCTCCAAGCTTTGACAAAAAAACCCAAGAGATATGCTTAAAATGTCTGGAAATGTGATTGTTTAGTTCTGTACAGTTGGAATACATCCAATGTGAAATTGCTCTTCTGTTGGTATTTAATCTCCTATGTTATGGCAGTGGATTCACTTCCCTCAGACATTTTTTACAAGTTCTTTTCTAAGAATGTTATGTCTGTTAAGGCAGCTTATTTTCCTTTCAATGTGTTGCACTGAAAACAGTGTTGTGTAAATTTAAGTACAGTGCTTTGGGATCACCAGATTTAAGATATATGCATTGCTAGGCATTGTATTAACTTAATTAGCATGGACAATATTTTCCTTCTAACACAATAAAATAAAAACAAAACCAGTAATGTAATTTGATAGAAAGTCTCCCACTTATCACAATATAGACTGATGAGCCAGTATAATCAAGACGGAAGATAACTATGAACAAGGGAAATACAGCAGTAAAGTTGTTTCTGATACATGTATAGGGATGAACAAAATTTCATCTAAATATTTATTTTTAATACATTTGTATGTCTTTTAATGATTTTATTGTTTTATGTAGTGATTTTAATTGTTATTTATTGTCCAGGCTTTTATAACTAACTCTTTCTAGAACCCATTGCGGGTCTCATTTTCTAGTCCCTAAACTGTATTGGAAGAATGGTGGGATATAAATAAAGTAAATAAATGAGGGTGATATGCAAATGAAAAAATAAATATACTTGAATAACTTTACCGTGCTGCAATGGTTTTTGAAGAGGGTAGTAATGCAGGTAGTAGTTCTGAGAGTGCCTTGAACCACAAGAAGATCAAACCAGTCTATACTCCAGGAAATCATTCCCTACTGTTCACTGGAGGGAAGGATATTAGAGGCAAAGATGAAGTACTTTGGCCACATATTGAGAAGACAGAAAAGCTTGGAGAAGATAATGATGCTGGGGAAAATGTACGGAACAGAGAAGAGGAGCAGATCAAGGGCAAGATGGATGGTATCCGTGAAATGACTGGCTCCGACCTTGAAGGAGCTGGGGGAGGCAACGGTCAACAGGTAGCTCTGGTGTGGACTGGTACGTGAGGTCATGAAGAGTAGGAAGCGACTGAACTAATTAAACAATGCTTTTCTAAAAAGTTATGATCTCCAAAAGGTGTTTTCCCAAAGGTTGTAAATGCCATTACCCAAAATTGAGTATAATGAGAAGTTACATTTAACAATTTCACTAACAGGATTCCTCCCATAGTCAGATATACTACTAATGATATTTTATTAATCTCATAAGTCACATATTTCTAAAACAAATTCCTTAACCAAGGACATTTCCACAAAATACATTCAAAAGTGGCTTTCCACGGTTCACATCAAGAGTGCACATAGTGCTTAAACAGATCTTACTCATCTGATAAGATGTGGGAACTCCATATGAATATTCCTTTACAATGGCTTTTATATTGATAAAGGAGGAGAGAGCAGCACCTTTTTATGCCTTTTCACACTACTAGAATATTACTCCATTTCAGTTGCCAGGGTTAGATTTTATGGAATTTGGGGATTGGTAGTTTGGAAAGGCACTGGCGTCTTCCAGATGGGAACTGTAAATGCCTAACCCTGCACTGCAAATCCCAGGATTCCATAGGCTGCAGCTTTGGTCATTAAGGCATAATCATAATGTTGTATGTTATTAGAGTGAAATCTGATGACCTAATAATTTCATCCACTAAAATGTAATAGCATTATTTCTCTGCTTATTTAAATACAACAATAACATTATTTTTTTCTATAAATAATAAAAGTTGAAATAGAGTAATAAGTTCAGGCATTCTGCATAGTTGTCCATTTTCATCTGCATTTTTACACCTGTAGCCATTGATTTTGATGATCAGCATGTGTAATATTATGTAATATTAATATTATGTGCTTGTCAAATAAGGTTTTCATTGGACACTGAAATGCTTTTTTTGTGTTGTGTGACTGAATTGCATTCGTTCCATTACATTAACATTTATTGTGTCAGAAATGAATTGAGAATAAATTAACATTCGTTAACATTACATTAAGAGAGAATAGGAGATATTTGCACCATATCTGGTTTTACAAATAATTCATTCTATTTTTACATGCATATTGAAAACTTTCTGGTCTGAATTTATTTAGTTTCATTTCTAACTGGATGTGTTGTATATATTTCTATTTAACCCAGTTTTGTATGTATTTGGATATAATGGCCAGAATTCCATTGATGACTTGTGAATGCAAACCTAGGACCATGTCACACATAAGCCAGGAAGGTACCTCACTTTGCCTTGGTCCCGGAGCACTGTGTGGACGGCGCCCTCACCACACACATACCAAGGCTTGCTCCTCCCTCCCTCTATGGGGTTGACCCTCCTGTGTCTCCTTCTTTCCCACAGCATCAGCTTAACCAAGCCTCTCCACTTTAGCTTCTAGCTGCACTCCCTGGCTTGCTCCATACCTCTCCCCCCCCCAATGAAAGAGCAATCTCCAGCACAAGGGGAATTGTGAAAGGGCCTTGCTCCTGTCTCTCATAAAGGCAATAAACTGGTGAAAAGGGATTGGGAATATCAGTCAGTTGCTTCCACAGGAACAGGAGAACATGTTGGTTAATTGAGATAAATTGCCTTCCTTATCTCAATCTCCTTCAACCTTTCAAGCATCTGCCTGAAGGCACGAATGACTCCTTAATTCAGCTTTCAAGCCGAAAGTGGCACTTAACTTTATTGGCAAATATACACTATATACATAAGAGAACTTTCAACCATGTCCGTTCACATCTGGGCACACTGCAAGAAGCACATTCAAATCTTATCTACCCTCCTTCATCTGGCCAGCACAGGAACCTCCTGAAGTTACACTCTAGCAATACATCACAACTCTGTGTATTTATTTATTTTGTATCAAAAGGATTGCATAAATTAGTATAAAAACTGATAAAAATAAAAGGTGCGCAGGCGGCTAAATATCTTTTGACCAGAATCGGCAACAGCAACGACACTGTCTGTAGCCTCCAACAATTCCTCCTCTGTACATGAGGTAGGGCACAGTGGACAAGCATACAGATGTGGAGTTTTCTGTTCTGCTCCACAGTCACACAAAGTATGGGATTCTTTTTAGGTAGTGCCATTTTACCAGGTTGTCTTTTGATCTGCCCACTCCACTTCTGTTCAGGGACTTCCAAGTTGCCCATTCTTGGTTTGCCCCTAGAGGAAGACCCTTGCGGGGGGCCATCCAGTTAGGATTTCCTGGTTTAGCTGTCCAGAGGGATACCTTTGCTGTTGCTGGGGGGACGCCAAGAGGGGTGGTGGTTCTTGTGAAGCTTTTCCTTGATTTGAGTCTACTGGGAGGAGGCAGGTAGCCAAGCCATGCAGTGGGTGGCTAAGTTACTTCTTAACATTTATGTGATGGGAAATTGCTGCTAACCTTATTTCTCTCACAGTTAGCAGCAACTTCCCGTCACATAAATGTTAAGAAGTAACTGTGTTTATACAGTCTTACAATTACAAGTAGCTCTTTGAAGACAACCATAAGGCTGATGTGGTCTTTGTGAAAATGAGTTTGATATCCCTTTATTAGAGTATATCCACCTAAATGTTAAGGAGTGCTTCTGATGGTAAGAGCTGTTCAATAGTGGAATGTTCTAGTGGATAGTGGAATATACAGCAACAAAAATGATCCAAGGGATGGAGCAGCTCCCTTATGAAATCAGGTTGCAACGCCTTGGTCTTTTCAGCCTTGAAAGACGGTGTTTAAGAGGTGACTTGATCGAAGTGTATAAAATCATGCATGGGATAGAAAAGGTGAATAAAGAAAAAATATTTTCTCTGTCACACAACACTAGGACTAGGGGGCACTCCCTAAAGCTCCAAGGTAGGAAAGTTAGGACTAATAAAGGGAAATATTTCTTCACCCAGAGGGTCATTGGGTTATGGAACTCACTTCCAGAGGAGGTTGTGACAGCTGTCAGCCTGGACAGCTTCAAGGCAGGATTAGACAGATTCATGGATACCAAGGGAATCAGTAGCTACTGAAATGGACATCCAAGTGCCACCTCTGTGTTGATGGAGGCAGGCAGGATTTTCCCCGGGTACTGGTTGTGGGGGGTCGGGAGCAGGTGAGGGTGTTGCCCTCCTTTCTGCTAGAGATCCCTGTGTACAACTAGTGGGCCACTGTGTGACACAGAATGCTGGACTAGATGGGCTGAGGCCCGATTCAGCATGGCTCTTCTTATGTTCTTATGTTCTTATGTTCTCTGGTGGCCAGAAGCTGAAACGTTAAATTGCCTCTGAGTGTCTTGTCTTACATGATTGTATGTCAAAAGGCATTGAATGTTTGCCTGTATATGTGCATTGTGATCCACCCTCAGTCCCCTGCGGGGTGAGAAGGGCAGAATATAAATGATGTAAATAAAAATAAATAAATATTCTGCCTCAGATGGTAGTGGAGTCTCCTTCTCTGGAGGCCTTTAAGCAGAGGCTGGATTGCCATCTGCCAGGTGTAGTCTGTTGTGTGTTCGCATGGTGAGTTTGGATTGAATGGCCCTTCTTCCAGCTCGATGATCCTATGATTCTTTGATTCTGTGACCAGGTCCTTAGATGTGTTTTTTTCTGTGATGACAACAAACAAACCATCAAAAACAGAAGAAGTGCAGGAAAATACAAGTAGGAAATCATAGCCAAGATGCTAAACCAGTTACTTAATTAGGTATGCTTAATTAAGTAGTGTCTGCAGGCCCACCCACTTCAATCATGAATAGAGATCTGCTCTCTAGTCATTTGCAGCACCTGCTTCCCAGCAAGGCAGGATTGGGGAACATTTAGATGCCTGCGTATTCCTCATACTATTGCCACAACCATAAATATGTATAGAGCATGAATATTAATCAGTTGTGTATGCGTAACTGTGGTTTATGCATATGTAACTGCTATTGTGAATTCAAGTCAACATCTGGCTTCTCAGTAAAATGTTTGAGTGGGATCGGAAGCTTGCACAATAAAGCTTTCATCTGGAACTACCCAATGTTTTCAGTGTATGGTGTCATTGTGGCTCTTGGAATTCATTTGAAGCCAACCACTCCCCAAGGCAGTCTTCACATTGAGAGTGAGTGGAGAATTTTAACATCAGCACTCCACTTCTACCTATTGAGTAGCTGGCTTACTTGCTTTTGGAGCTAAATAGCTGCAACTCTCTAAACAATATTAGCATAATCATGATTAGGGTCAAAAGAAGTATTGCTTCAAAAAGTCAAATCAGAAAAAGTAATGATTCTCGGTGCAGTTGAGACCATATTTTTTAATAGATAAAATAATTATAAACCTATTTTCCTGTCAAAAGCCTCCATGCTTTGGAACAGATAGTGCTAAAAGTACTAGAAACAAACAATATAACATAAAAATACACAAAAGCAGGATACAAATTCCAACAGAAAAGTAATCAGTCAATTCTTCTGCTTTTTTCTGTAGAAGAATTTTCCGAAGGACTGTGTTAAGTGTGAGAATATTTGCAGGATCCCAAACAAATATAGTACTTTGGAAACTATCCATCCAAGCATATTTGCATAGGGAAGAATAACCTCCCCCTTTTGATTGTTAAAATTACATTATCAACCTAGTTCCTTCACTGGCACCAATTAACACATGTTATGGGATAAAAATCTATGATACTCTTTTCAAACCTATGGAGATAGGCCAGCACTTCTTAATGAAAACAAATTGTAATGTTAAAAACATATTTAAAAATATAGTAGGAGAACATTCAGCCTCTCAGGACACACTATTTCTAACTTTACAGTAGCCAACATGAAGCAGTGAAACTTCAAAGGAAGATTATACCAAAAGTTTGTTCATTTACATTTCATTAAAAAGTTCCAATCAATCACCAGAGATTTGAATCTGTATGACAAATCTCGCTGCATGAATTAATAGGCTCACCTAGTGCCAGGGTGTTTTTGATATTAGCAATATTTTGGAGTTGTAATTTTTTCAGATGGCCTATGTTAATATTTTAGTTGTCACTGCCAATACTTCCTGCATTTACTTTTCATTTCATCCCACTCCTTATGATCCCACCTTCAACCATCTGGCCTGTAAATATATTTGAAATCTGGATAACACTCCAGATGATAAATGAGGCTATAGATCATAAAAAGGTTTTGTAACAGTGTTCATCTTCAAGACATCACAGGAATTTGTTATGGCAGTACCCTGTTGACTGCATTAGATTTTTAATTGAGTAAAATATCAATTAACATAGTTTTGTATATGTCAGTTTTCACCTGTTCTTCACTGAGAAATAAGAACATGAAATGAAGCTGAATCCATACTTATGTGGCATTTATTCTAAACAAAATTATGTATAGACTTCTTGTTTTGAAATGACATTGCAAGTCTTTTATTTTGTGTAATATTCTGAAATTTCTTAACTCTGGAATTCAAGCCGAATTACAAAAGTTACAAATAGAAATAGCCAAAATTTCACATCATACAAAAGTTAAAATGGAATCAGAATTAAAGGCAATTAAAAAAAAATACAACATATATGTACAATACATTATCAAAGGCCATTTCTCCACAAACACTGGCTTGCCAGAACCCTACCAAAACTAAAAAGACTTCATCTGTTTACAAAGGGTTAGCAAAGAGGACCATGGTTTAGGTCAGCACTTCCCAAAATGGGTGCTGGAGGGATCACTGAGTAAAAATCAGGGGGTAGTGAAAACATAAAGAAAGAAGAGAAGAAACTTTTGAAAAACAATTTATGTACATTTCATCTGTTGTGTAACATAGAGTTAAAATCATAGTGATTAATTTATTTCCCAAATGAACACATCAAATGCAAGTTGTAGCCAATCAGTGGTCAAGTTCTTCAATAGATCTTAACAAGCAAATGTTGGCTGGCGACCCTGTTGTGCATTGTTGGGAAGTCCATGCATCAGCAGGAATATGTACAGGAAAACAATAAATAGGCAACATGTATGAAATCTAATTGTTTCCGAATTGTGTGATAAGCATTTAATAATAGCAGAAGTGCAGTAAGTATTGAATTTTTAAAATTCTTGCTACTGACAAAAACAGAGTTGAACATTAATAGATATCCGTGCATCAGGTTCATTCCTCTCATGTAGGCTTATTTTTAATATTAGTTGTAATTTTTTAATATCCTTTGTTACAATGATTGATTTTAATAAAATAATAATTTCAAGCTTCAGGATATCTTATTTACAACATCTTTCTTTACCATGTTGTTGGATGTAGGTAGAAATATAGATACGAAAAAGGGCAAATTTGTCACTGCATCTTTTTTAAAAGAAGGTCAATATTTATTTATTTATTACATATACTTCTATCCCTCCCTTCTTCCCACAAGGGGACTCAGGGCGGCCTTACATAAGCATCCAATGATACAATCTACATATACCAATAAAATACAGTTAAAACAATGAAATCAATTTTAAACATTATCAACAATAATTCAACAATAAATTCATTTACAATAAATTAGCGTGCCAATATACCAAGCCAAGCCGAAAGTACAATATCAAGGTGTCCATAAGTTTTACTTTCATATTGCTATTCCCATCTAGTCAAATGCCTGGTTCCAGAGCCAGGTCTTCAGTTGTCTTCTAAAGGACAGGAGGGAGGTGGCTAACCTGATGTCCTTAGGGAGGGAGTTCCACAGACCGGGGAGGGGGGGGGGACTGTCGAAAAGGTCCCGTCTCTCGTCCCAACCAACCACGTTTGCAAAAGAGCTGGGATCGAGAACAGGACCTCTCCTGATTATCTTAATCTGCGTGATAGTTCATAGCAGGAGATACGTTCAGGAGGTGCTGAGTAATTTTTTTCTGTAAAGGGGGCAGTAGGCCACATACGTTTGGGAGCCTCCATTCCTACCTCTCTAGGAAGGGACTCCAGAGTCTGGGAACAGACCTTGTTATTTGTGCAGGAAAAGTGGTGTCAGAAAAAGAAGGATTTCACTTACCTGCAACTTAGGCCTATGACATGTCTCACATAGCTCAATGGGGCTTCTTAATGTGTATGCATAGTAGTTATGTTCAAATGACATGTTTCAAAATACACTTATTATGGGGATTATTGAAATGATAAAATTTGTGAATCCCTAAAGATTGCAATGTTACATTTTGAAATTACAAAATACATGTTACTTTTATACTTTAGCACATTTTAATCATTTTGTATTAATTTTTTCTAGGTGCAGAGGTGATGTACATGAATTTGACTGCTTACAATGATGGCCATATGCAGTCATCATTCTGGATTGTGGATAAACAACATGTATACATTGGAAGTGCCAGTTTAGAATGGAGTTCATTGGGACAGGTATTTTCAATTTCAAAATGAGAAATATTTTTAAAATACCATGGATACTTTTGTTATGAATATTCATCAAAGTTGCTTCTGTGAATGAAACTTTACATTATAGTTTATAATGAGAAAAACGCATATAGTGATATGAATGAAGCTGAACTCTCCCCCAGAAATGGCAAGAGCGACTTGGTATCTACAAGTCCAGTTCCACACCCTTCAACTCTCCCAGTTTGGCAGAGACAGAGCTGATTAATGTTCTATTGTCCCACTTTTTGAGCTTTTCTAAAATGTGTGAATTTCTCTCTCCTCCTCCTCGCCTTCTTTTGCATATGCTTGCTTCAGCTATGGTATACTGAAGTATCTTTAGATATTTTTCATGACACAAAAGAGAGAATATTTAAATACAGGAGTCATCCTCTTACATTTATGACTGTTCAAAACTGAAGAAGAAGTACGTGCATATTTTTCTAATGTTCTGCCTTGTCATCCTGGCTTGGAAGTACAAAGATTCTATAGAGAGATTAAAGAGTTTAAAAGTTATTTATTTGGTGTTTTATCTCCAAACTGGTTGGTTTATATCCCCTCTTTCTCCCATGGCCAGAATGTGATGTATCTTCCAACAGAATTAAATAAAAACCAGCAGTAAACCCACAATGTCTTACATTACTCATAGTAAAATACAAGTGAAATTTCCGATATAATTAGAACACAAATTAAATTAAAGAAGTCCAGAAGTGTTTATAAACTATTTCTTTCTATTTCTAATAAACTCTCAGTTCTTCCAGTCTGTATAATTTGGTTCTTCTTTTCCCACATCTCATCTGCCACTGTCCTTTCTTCACCTGAATTACATTTCATCAGCTGCTACCTCCCATCTTCATTTTTGGACTATTTGGCTGGGAAGGGACCATGTCAACCTTGTATTTAAAAAGTATCTAAGTTGCAGATCATTATTCAAATTGCATTCCTTCCCCCCCACCACCCATAACATAAGTCCTTGTCAATACATTGGATCCAGTTTACACATAAAGTTTATAAGAACGCTCACATTTGCTTAATTCTATTAAAACTCGCAAAGAGCATAAGTATTTTCAAAGTGCTCATAGAACTCTTCTTTAGTGCGTTAACTCTGCAGTTAACTCACCGGTTAAACATGATGTTTTCCATATGGTTTCATCTTACACTAGCAAATTAAAAAGACAAATAAGTGGATTGAGGAGCTGAATCGGGATGCTAATAGGATTTAAAAAAACATTAATTCTTGATTCACATTGCCATTCCCAACAGGAACCACTTTAGAGGGGGCTACCCACACCACAACCAGTAGGAACAACTGTTCCTCTAGCTACATGATTGCATAGTGAAGATTGCTCACTGGAGGGAAGGATATTAGAGGCAAAGATAAGTACTTTGGCCACATAATGAGAAGACAAGAAAGTTTGGAGAAGATAATGATGCTGGGGAAAATGGAAGGAAAAAGGAAGAGGGGCAAGATGGATGGATGTTATGCTTGAAGTGACTGGCTTGACACAGTGCTGTTGTGGGTGATCTTTGCACTGTCTTGTCATGATGAAATAGGAAGATCTAGTATGGCCCCTGTGGTGGATAGCTTCACATACAAAGGCGATAGAAGGGGTGTATCTAGATCTAGGTTATTGATATAGCCCTCTTTTTGTTAGATTTCTAATTTCCTTTGGTCTATGAACCATCAAACACAATGCTGTAGGGTTTGTGAATGTTCATGATGCCCATATAATTTGAAATCTGATTTTGGCTGGAAAAGGCTAGAGTACGTATTTATATACAGTATATTTATAAAAAGAGTATGATACAAATCAGCATATTTTAATGTCATCTTACCTTTACTGTTTGTTTCCTTCAGGTTCGTTGCTTGGGTTACTTGAAAAACATTAAAAATTACTTGGACCTTGAGCATTCTTTTACTCTGAGCTTCCACTCTGAGCTGCCCTATATACCCTGACAGAATTTATGCTTGCCTCTACAAATTATAATGGCAATCCATCTTCAGCATGGCATTTCCTGTATAATTAAATATTGGACTTTTGAAGATACTTTAGCCAGCCTAACCTGATTTTTGGACTAAGGCGGGCTATAAATACCACAGTATAAAATTCAGCTCTCTCTAGTATTTCCAAGCCAGAGTTTACAGTAAGATTTGTTCGCTGAAGACCGGTTCATTTGCATTTCTCTTAAAGACAGCTGCATCATCTCATTTCAGAGCTCTATGTAGTGAAAAAGAACACTGTTATCAGTCTCTTACAGTTTTGGAGTGAATGGGTTTCCTAAAGTTATGAAAAGACCCAGCTGGCTCTTTTAAGATAAGGCATTTATGACATTTGGTAGAATTAAGTTTTTTACCCCACATCAAACAAAACTTGGATTGTGATTAATTGTTCTCTCACATTTGCACTTTGAATAAAGTAGTACTGAAATTTGATACATTTAGGATACAATCCAAAGGGAAGAAGATTGATATAGAGCGGTTCTCCATTCCATTCAAAATTCTGTGGGTTGCTAGTCACAAGGCCAGAACTAACATCCTAACATCCAATTTTGATATCATTTTTTCTATGAAAACCTTGGATAATGTTTTAGATCAAGCCTTATGCATTTATTTTGCACTAAGATAGCAGTGTCATGCATTTATCTATTAACTAATGTCCGAAACAATTTCTAGCATGTAGTACAAGACAATCTACTCTTAATGACTTGCACTTTGGATTGACAGATGAAAGAACTTGGTGTCATTGTGTACAACTGCAGCTGCCTGGTGTTAGATTTACAAAGGATATTTGCCTTGTACTGTTCTTTAAAATCCAAGAGCAAAGTTCCACCTATTTGGTCCAAGAGACTGTATGCTGTGTATAACACTGATAATAAATTGACCCTCAAGTTGAATGAAACCAAGTCAGAAGTCTTTGTTTCGGTGAGTTTTATCATATGTTGGTTGATTAGTGGGTTGGTTTAGAAAATGCTTCCCCTACTAATTTTTTTACATATAGTTTTCATTGGCTATTGAAATCCCTATTTTATTAATTGCATAGTACACATGCCCTCTTAAAACATGGTCATTTTTGAGTGATTCCCATGTTGTTATCTTAAAACTTGTTTGTTGCTGATTTCAATTACTGAGAAATTTGCAATTCTATTCTACATTTGCCTTAATTTTAAATAAGTGCCTAACTACCTTATCACATGAGCCACTGCAATTACCATGCGTTGGGGCAAATTCAGCAACCGTAATTGGAGGATGTGGAGAACCCATCGTCCCATGTCGCCTGGCTCGACAGGAAGCTGATCCCACGGGGGAAGCGTCAACTGCACTGCTTTCCCCAATTGCCTCTTGCACAACACAGGAAGCCTCTCGTGTTGCCACGGCGGTGGCATACACTGGCTCCACTTTAGATAACCCAGATTCAGCTGGAATTCCTCTGTGTCACCAGACGGGATCATCTAAGGTTCAACCATCATATGTTGTCGGAATAAGCCCCATCTGATGAGGTTGTAAGAGCATATTGGCCCCTAGATATATATAATTCAGACAAGAACCAACACTCTTCTCCTTTCTCCTTCAGCTATTTTTTTTCATGTTTACCAAGATAAAGACTTATTTTTCTAGTAGATTTAGAAGACAGAGAGGACAAGTAATAGCAGGAACCCATCAAATAGAAAAGGAGGCAAATTTAGATAACTGAGAGGAATAATATTTCTATTCTATTCTCAGTCGGAAGAAACATATTTACTGGAAGGCATTGATACTTATTGATACTTAATAGGCAATACACTTTTGGGACATTGGTTGGTGAAGAGGTGATAAACAAATGTCTTGAACAAAATAAATGATAAATTCCTAGCCATTGGTACAAATCTAACCATTAAGTGGAATAGTTTATTTATTTATTTACTGTATTTATATCCTGCCTTCCTCATCCCAAAGGGGACTCAGAGCAGCCTTACAATATCACGAACATGTTATGCTGTTCTTTTCTAACATCCCAGTATACTTTATTTGGCTACACTGTATTTATTGGGGTCTACATGGTTGGCTGAGATACCTCTCTTTTGTGATTGTTCACTGTACACAGATTTTGTGTTATGCACAATATTATTTAAAATATTGTGTGGAATTTTACCTTCATGTTGTGTGTACTTTTTAAAAGGTCTATATGAAACATAAATACACCTTGTGTTTAGACTTGTGATATCGCCGAAGATATCTCATTACATACATAGATGCAAAATATTCTGAAATCCAAAACAGTTATGGTCCCAGGCATTTCAGATAGGGGATATTCAGTTTATTACTGAATGGAAATGCAATGCCTACTGTTTTTCTTATAATCTGTTTTTATCCACTCTGCTTAACTATCCAGCCAGCAATCCCAAATAGGATTGTCCATTTCATTCCAGTCCAAACAGTCAATCAACACAGGCAAGGTCACTGAGCATGCTCAGTCCAACTTAGGCTTTAAGGTGGTCTTCCACAAAATACTGATTTTACTTCTCCTAGGACCTCATCACACTAGAGAATGAATCCACTTTAAATCCGGATTCTGCCGCCTGCAGAATTCTGGGGTTTGTAGTTTAGGGAAGAGCCTTTAACAGCCTCACTAAACTATAAACCCCAGAATTCTGCAGGAGGCAGAAACCAGATTTGAAGTGGATTCATTCTCTAGTGTGATGAGGTCCCTAGAATGTTTGCCCCCTCTCTTTTACATGATATCAGCCTACAGGTTCTTCTTTCTTTTGCATGAAATATCCTGCTTTGTATAGATCACAAAATTCTTCACAGTCAGAAGATTAGTTCATGTTTTTAAAATCACATTGTGCTCATATTAGCATGTAATTAAAAAATGATACCAATAGGAAAAATACCTCACTAGCAACCTTTGCTTATTTTATGCCATGACCACGTGGCACTGAAACTAGGTGCTTTCCCTTCAGCAGTCATAATGGTACAGTTGCTAAGCAACTGAAAATCTGGAAGGCTGATAAACACAAAAGGACATGTACTTTCTGCGTAAGGTCACGGAAGCTGCTGACTGCTTTTCAGTTTTAATGACTCCACTGTTGTTTGAATTATTTATTATTGCGTTACTATCACTCACACACAGCCGGGACCAATGGCATATACTACAGTCCCTGCTGGATATACTTTTTGCAGACATGAAAGAACAGTGGAGTTGATGGTGTTCTTGTGAATATTGGTAGCAACAGCAGCAACAGGATTTGCATAGCTAAATAAAAGCTGAAAAATACATTAAATAAAATATAAAAGTTATTTTAAAAAACCCCTTTAACATTAAAACAGACAAGGTTGGATTGCCACCTGTCTTTAACTCAGATAGGCTTTGCAGATTATTAATTGTATGGCATGCTGTTATTTCTGTGGAAAACATACTGGAACCTATAAATATGGTCTGGTAATCTACATCAGTTTCTTAGTTAGACACCTTATATTTAGTAATCCACAACTGCTCTATATTCATCCTAGCTCATTTCTTATAACCATGGTATTATTGCCCTACCACCTGTAACTTACTTTACTGGGCATCAGCTGCACAGGGAGAATTTGCATTCTTTTTGCTATTAGGGCATGAAAAAATGTTTTATTCAAGTTTTGTGGAGATAAATAAAGAGAGGCTACTTAGTTAAATATACGATGTAGAATTAATGCAGTTTGCTAGACTTTTACTGCCATGGCTCAGTGCTCTGGAATCCTCATATGTTTAGTTTTTACCTTAAGTAGCTGATGTAGCATTTCATCACACGGCGCTTAAGCTCTGTCCTACAGTGCTTCCAGGACGGAGCCCGTTGGAGCCCAACATATGACACAGGGCTACTTCTGGTGTGGCTCTGTCCTGGAAGCATCATAGGAAGGAGCCCTGAGAATATGGATGGCTATCTATGTTCTCATTAGGTAAGCCACAGACAGTGCGGGAGGAAGTTAGGCAGAGATGGTTTCGCATGTGTGATGATCAAGGGAGCGACACAATAATGCAGGGCACTTAACCCCAGTTTTGCCGGCTGCTTGACACTACCCAACAGATTCCCTCACTGTCTTCCACCTTAAGGAGCTCAGTGTGATGAGGTCTGTAAAATACTGCCCATGGTTTACTTATGGGAAACATGGTAGATGCTGAAAAGGGTGTAATCACCACTAAAAAATGTTTGTTAACCAGATTTAGATTCCTTGTGGAGACCTACAGTTTAAGAGTACAGATGGTCTATATGCAATTTCCACATTCAGTGTATTTATTCTACACTGAAGAAAGTTGAAAGGTTTCTAAATCATATCCTCTGTACAGTGTTGGGCTTTTTATCTTCACAGATTTCCCCCAAGCTTCTTTGCCCTAAGGACAGAGTTTTGGATATCGATGCCATCTTTAGTGTTATGGATGACGCGGAACAATTTGTTTATATTGCTGTCACAGACTATTTGCCTATTATTAACATCACAAATGAGACAAGGTTGGTGAAATACCAGAAACCTATATTTCGCTGGCAATGCATTAAAATTAATGTAGGTTTTTAAAAAATTAAAGTAATATTCATTAGGAGATTTCCTAAGGACAAAGTCTATTAATATAAGCAAGATATAAATGTGAAGAGAAGAGCAGGATCTAATCATGTCCATTTCTAAATAAATTCTAATTAAACATCTGCACATAGGCTGATGAGAATATGTATAAAATATGGTGGTGTTTTCCTAGCAGTTGCACAAGTTCCAGAAGAAAAATACGCATTATTAAGGCAAGTAACACCTAGTCTAATGAGCTGTACAGCAGTTTGCAAAAGTAAAACCAAGATACTAGTTTTGACACTTCAGCAAGGATGTAACAAGCTTCTGTGAGCAATCAAGACCTTGTGCCAGCTCCATAATATTTATTAGATAATTAAAACCATAGATAGTTGGGGAGCAAGCACTCTTGACATTCAAGTCCACAATATATGCAAATATGTTATTTTTCTTTAGGGACCAAATTGCCAAAACCTTTGTGCAGAAATCCCCTTTCATACAGGGCATTAATAATGTGTCATTTGACATAAACATGAAATATTTTTTTCTTGACATGTCACTTTTTAAAGATGGATACCTAGGCATTATGCTTCCAACAGAATTCTTCTGTGTGAGAAACATATCTGTTTTGATCTCATTGTCATAACCTGCTAATTAACAGTGACAATCCAGGGGAAGAATTAATTATGTTAATTCTAATACAAGGTTGTCCTTTACAGGCTCTGTGAACACTACTGATATAGAGCTCTAAACAATTCAACCTTCATTGGGTTGTTGTAGGTTTTTCAGGCTGTATGGCCATGTTCCAGAAGCATTCTTTCCTGACATTTGGCCTGCATCTATGGCAGGCGTCCTCAGAAGTTGTGAGGTCACCCTTCATCCTTCTCTTTTGGTATTCCTTCTAGCTTTTATATCTGCAATTAAAAAATGTCTACAATTTCCAATGAGATTTGAGATTCAGTGGTAAGATCTAAACTAATGAGCTAGTTCCATTAAATTTGTCATTTTGTGAAAGATGGCAACACCAAATCTCAGTAGTGATCTAACCAGAAGAACGATTCCTCATCATGCTTTCAATTGTAACTAGAAGGTCTAGTCACAATTGTCTCATGCAGTTGGGGATCAATTCTCTACTAATTCTCCATTGGGAATGAGGAGAAAATAGAATATTGGAGTGTATGCTCATTGGTGGAAAAATTGAGGGATTTGCATATGGCTGGTGAATAGCAGATTTAAAAATATTTTTCCTTTTTTATATTTATATTTGAATTAAATTTCCACAATATATAAAATATCACAGTAGAGCAACAAATCACAATCTAAAATCTCACCTTATACCACCCATCAACCCTCCTCAAGTCATAGGCAAACTACTTCCCTGTCAATCCTCTAACCAATAAATTATCCTCTACTGTCTAATTTTATTACTAATAGTATTATCTTTCCTTAGTTATTTATTCAAGATCTCTGAAAATTAACATATGAAGTAAGATTAGAGAGGGGAGAAAAACCAACTATTTGTTTGAGGTCATATGGAAATGTGCTTTATATAAAATCTTGGATTCAGACAAGGTATCTGGGATGGCAGAATTCAATAAAGAGGGGTGGTGTTCATTGGGGATGGAAATTATATAACATAGGAACCTTGAGGGTAGTTGGATGATCTTCACAGTTGGCTCCCCTCAAGAAGACAGCAATACATTTATACACTGGAAGCAAAGGTGGGAATCAGAGAATACACTTAGTTTTGATAATTGCAGTACTTTGTAAGTCTACATATTTGGCAGATTAGGGAATAGAAATCTCACATTTCCCACACTGGTGGGGTTTCCTGGTGGGAATCTACATATTGAAGGCACTAGGCTTCTACTTCTTTCATCAGTTGCATGATCTGCCACAGATGGCTTAACCTCAAAAGTAGCCTTGCACATAAAAGTTCATTCCTTGGTCTTCTTATAACATTTTTCACCGTGTAAAAGCAAATACATCTTTCACAGACATCTGGAGATAATGATCTTGTTGTCTTCTGGGGTTTTCCCAACCTGACTCACAAATCCTACCTTTTCCGAAACAAAATATTTAATATAAAATAATATTGGTTGCTCTCTTCACAGGTACTGGCCATATTTGGATGGAAAGATTAGAGAAGCACTGATTCTACGAAATATTAAAGTACGGCTCCTCATAAGTTACTCGAAAGAAACAAATCCACTCACATTTAACTTCGTTTCGTCTCTTAAAGCAATTTGTACAGAAGTTAGTGGCTGTAGTTTGAAAGTTGTAAGTATTCCTCCTGTTGTTTCCTCTAAAACTTTTGTGGTGGGATTTGTTTTATTGCTGTCTCATGAAGCCACAAAAAATAAGTTTAAATCCCATCTTTGCACTTTCTACCAGATATAATACACAATCTTATTTCTTGTTAGCTCAGTATATTAATGGCATCCCAGTGTCAAATGTCTGTTTGTCCATCTCCCTTGTTCGGTGCTCTTTCTTTGTTTAGATTGCAATCAATTTTCACAGTTCAGCATAATCTGTGGCTTTGGAGTCTGGCTCCTTCTATGGATAGTAATAAATATAAATTCCCCTGAAGAAGAGCTGTTCAACAGAAACATACTTGGTTCATAAATATTTATTGCCTCAAAATATTGTGCATGCCTTTTGCAGCTGATTTTGATTGCAAAATGGAGAAGTTTTCTTCATGCATAAAACACACAGACCTCATTCTGAAACAGTTGTACACTTCCGTTTAGTTTCAGGTAAATGGACCTTGAGGTCATCAACTCCCTCCTCAGCTCTTTTGTGATCGCTAAGCAGAGATTGGAGGCTTTCTCCTCTGTGTTCAACTAATTACAGTCTGTCATTTTATCTGAACCCAAATAAAATGTAGTTAATCTTAATTTAGATTTAGAGAAACAAGCAAACTTCAAACCATGGTTGATTAAACTGCAGGATGACACAATCGGAGCTCTCTTGACAGATAGCCATCCAGCTTCTGTTTAAAAACTTCTAGAGAAGGAGATTCCAGCAAACTCCAAGGCAGTTTTTACCATCAGGATGCTCTTCCTAATATTTAGGTGTAGTTTGTAAGCAGAGGTGGATGGCCTCTGCTTTGATTGGGTATTCCTGTGTGGTGAGGGTTGGGCTGGATGCCACATGTGGTTCTCTTCCAACTCTATTATTCTGTGCTTGCAAATCTATCTTCAAAATGTGCTGCCATATTCCAGCTGATGTAGAGGAGCATATGGGTGTTGGAATTCAACCCCACACTGCCCAAGTCTGAAGTCCTCAACGAGAAGCAGTTAGTTTAGTATAGAGTAAAGGTTTTCCTTCCTCCATGTCTCCTGTTTGACAGTTGGGAATGTATCTATTTCTTCTTTCCTCTCTGTTTCTACTCCCATTCTGATTGATTGTGCAGGATGGATCCTTTTCTACTGCCTTCTGTTTCTTACATCGGAGTATGTGCTGTGTGCTTTGAGATCTTGCTCTGCTTGTGTGTCAGAGAGATGTAGTGCTTGCATTATTATTCCCTATTTTGAAACCTTAGAAGAGATGAGTGTTAGAGTAGCTCAGACCCAGTTCTTTACCTATTAAGAAATGCAGTTATTGTTTATATTGTAAATAAACCATTTGTGATTGTTTAAGATTGGACTCTGCATCTTTGCCTGCCTGAGCTCTAAATTCTTTACAGCCACATCACACGGCATGTCATGCTCTGCTTGCTAATGAGCTGAATGCTCAACTTTTAGTATCCCGTTTGTTTTTGGATGCTCTGCTATATTTTAGGGTAGTTTTTCCCTAACAATGGGTAGATGGGGTTCTGGCATTCATCAGCACAATGTTTGTTTTGATGGCTTCTATTGATGGTCATTTCACCTGTAATAGCACAACTACAAAAATTGCCTGAGATAGTGGTCTACATCTGTGACTGCCTTTGAATGCTTTTTTGGGTAAAGGTGGTGGCTTTCTGTTCCCCAGGTTATTCCTCTGTCGAAGTGTTTTTTGTGCATATCATATCTCCCTGAAATCTGAATGTAATCATAGTAATTTAAAGACCAGTATTCTTATTAGTATTGTCATAGTTGGCAATTATATGCTACACCTTTGAAATTCAAACTGGAAATCTTCTAGAAATGCAATCACTATTGAAAGATACAGATTATGGGATTTGCAACAAAGTCATATTAAATCAAAGTTGCTTCATAATTTTTTTACTTTTATTTTCAATTTTTCAGATGTGATAAGTTACCATTTTACTGATGTAGTGATGCCTCGCTTCTTTCACTAACCTGCCCTGTCCTCTTTCATGCAGAAGTTCTTTGATCTTGAAGAAGAAAGTGCTTGTTGTTTTAAGGAACAGAAGAACTGTTCTACTTTTAAGCTAAATCGCAACAAGTACGTAGTAACTGATAAAGCTGTTTATATCGGTAAGTAAAGCATTGATTAATGTAATGCTAGGTTGCATAATACATGTAAGCAGCAAATTTTAAAATAAAAAATGATTATGTAATAAAGAGTTGAAAGACTAATTTAACATCTTGACTTGTTAGTAAATCCCACATGTGAAAAGTTAGAACCATCTGACATGATTTAACACCCACTCACCTTCCCTGTGAGCTGCTAAGGACAGCATGCAAAAAGTAAGTGCAAACTATTTTTGAAGAAAGCAAAACATGACTGGATTTTTTCTGATTGAAGAAATGTCGAGTTGTTCTTGAACAATATTGTTTCGTGTATTAAATTGTGCTCTCATTTGTTTATAGGTAATTTTGACTGGGTTGGGACCTATTTTAATACGGATGCTGGAGCTGGCCTGGTCATCAACCAAGCAGAGTCAGGAAACAAATCCAGTGTAATCAAGCAACTGAAAGCTGTGTTCGAAAGAGACTGGTATTCACATTATGCTAAAAGTTCAACTACAAAAATTCCATACTGTTTAAGCTACAAACACAACCAAGCGGCAGCCAATAAGACCTCTTTAAGAAATGTGAACTGAAGCCTACTTTATTGGTCAGTACAACTAATTGAGAGGGAGAATGGGACTGATACTGACCTCTCCTTTCATATTTACAGACAACAGACTTTTCAAAAAGCAAAAAAGATTTATAGAAAAAAAGCACACTTATATAAAATATTCTTTAAACTATATTCTCTATACTGTATTATTTACAAATGTTAGATTTGTTACTGCTGACACTGAATGTCATTTCTGCTCTATTGTTGCTTTGGAGGTATCACAATGAAATTTAAAAGCATGCTTTGATCTTTAAATTATACGGTTATTCCTATCTTTCCTTTCTGATTAGTATAAGCCAAGCATAAACATGGTAAGTGTATTCTTAGAGCCCTTTCAGATAGTCCCTATATGCCAGAATCTGATCCCAGGTTTTCTGGTTATACCAGATTATCAGACAGTGCAAACTCATATAATCCAGTTTAAAGCAGAAAACCTGGGTTTAGACCCTGGGATATGGGGCCTCTCTGGAAGGGCCGGTCCTTAGAGTGGTTGACACTAAAATGCAGATTTCAAATGAAAGAGATGGGTATGAAGAAGGACTTTTCCCGTGTAGATAATATAATCCCAGTTTATAGTCGTCTTAACCATTTCTTTGTTTAAGCATACAGTTTAAGCACAGGATTTGGCTGTCTGCCTGTTTTTATTACAGTATGTGTATACTGTACTAAAAACACATGTATTTAAATAAATAATTTTATTTGTCTGCTCCGACTACAAAGCTAAGGGTATAACTGAACCAATTTAAATTCTTCTGCTAATGATGTACTTACCTTCTTAATTTTGATTTTGGAAAAATACTATTATAAATACCTTGCATTTCCATGGTCAGAGGACAGATTAAAATCTTTTTTTCTTTTTTCCTAAGTCAGCAAGAGGTTGCATGTAATGTGAATTTTCTCCTAACTAGTGTACTTGCAAATTTGGGGGAAATACTTATTACTCAAAATTACAAGATTAACCTATTTCTGTAATGTTGATGTTTCACATTTTTCTGCAAGTGTAGAGGCATGTCCAGAAACTTATAGTACAGGTATGGGCAAACCCAGCCCAGGGGCCGGATACGGCCCCTTGGGCTCTGTTCTCGGGCCCTCATCTCTCTCACCACCCTTTCCTTCCTTCTTTCTTTCCTTCCTCCATCCCTCCCTTCTTTATCTACCTCTTTCTCCCTCTCTCCTTCCTCTCCTTGTACACTTTCCTGCTTCATCCTTTCCCTCTTTCCTCTCTCCTTCCCTTTCTCTGTCTCCTTCCTTCCCTTTTGTTTTTCCTTCCTTCTCTCTTTCATCCCTCCCTCCCTCCATTCCCTTCCATCCTTCCATTCTTCTCTTCCCTTTTTCCTTCCTCCTGGGGGATTTTAGTTGGGAGAAGAGAAGGAAGAGAGGGAAAATAAGAAGCATATTTCAAGATTTGTAATATAGTATGTTTTAAAAGAGCTGTATTCCTCCCTTCCTTTCTAAATAGACAGTACAGCAGCAGCAAATTAGGGGTCCCTGGGGATGCTCTTTGATTTTTATTTTTGGGCATCATTGGCCTCTCTTTTATTTATAGCAAAATAAAATGAATACTCTATTTTACAATAAATACAAGCAGGTTTCTTTTCTAAAATCTAAAGCCATCAGTAAGTGACGTGCTTCTAAAATGACTAATAAATTTGATCTTTATCATTTCTTTCATAAGAATAAGATTCAATTTTAAAATCTTACATTGGCTGTATAAAAATACAGTTTAGACTTAAACAGTTTATCTCTAGTATTGAAGTCACCGCATTTTTGTTTCCCATTACAGCGATGGGGTCATATTTAATCTACAAGATTTCCTCCAATCTGGAGTGTGCTTCCAGGTTTGAGGAAACACAATTCATCCTTATACCTTGATTCTAGGTTATTGTTTCATCATCTGTTGTGTATTGTTTATCAAAACGAGTTACACAAGTTGCTTGCCACTGCGACATTGATGGAATTGCTGTGACTGATTGGAATTGTCAGTGCGTGTGGGTGAGAGGGTTAATCTTCGTCCCTTTCCCTCTCTGTTGGAGATCAAGCATCTCACTGGAACTCACAGAACATCCACACCACACGAAGAGTCATAGCTTACAGCCAAATCAGCATTAACAGTATTTATTGGTGCAATAAAGCAATATACAGCTATTTACATAGTTTCGGCTTGAGAGAGATCAATCATAGCTTTGGTAAGTAAGCGTGGCGCTCGGAACAGTCTCTTATCAGCAAATTATCACCCAGCCTAAATTCCATAGTGATGACAATGTCCTGTGATATCAACGGAAGCCTCTCTTGTAGGGAAACTTACTTTGTGTACTAACTCTTGCTTTGCTGGAAAGCTTCACACACGCTGGCTAGCTTTTTTAAGTACCAATTGAAAATTTCACAATACACATCCTCTCTTGAAATTGAAAATTGGAGTTTAAAGCTATTTCATTTTTGCATTTCAAATACCTTAACACGGGGGTCCTTAAACTACGGCCCGTGGGCCAGACCCGGCCCACTGGGGGCATTTATCCGGCCTGCAGATGCTCTGGGCCACTGCGCCTGCTGCAGCAAGAAGGCTTTAAGTTTATGGCAGGGAATGGAGGTGAGCAGAGCCAGTAGTTTATGGTGTGCAGAGGAGGAGTCAGGCGTCTCGAGGAAGTGAGGCTGCCTCTTGCTGGGAGGGACTTCCTTGTTGCTAGGTAGCTGGAGGTGTCGGCATGAGGGAGAGCTGGGCACCGGTGTAAGTGGTGTTTGAAGGAGGAGCAGGAGGCCAGGGGAGGAGGAAGAAGCTGAGCCGGACTCCCTACAGGCCTTACAGGCGGAGCCCGTCTCCACTCAGCCCTCCTGGCTTTGGCTTCCCATTTTGTCTATTTCCATCTTTGGCAGGCGGCTCCAGGAGCTGGAGGAGTAGCCTTCTGAGGCTGCCCGGGCTTCAGAGCTGCAGTACAGGGAGTCAGGGATGGCATGTTATTCTCTAATTACTTCATCACACTAGAGGATGAATCCACTTTAAATCCAGTTTCTGCCTCCTGCAGAATTCTGGGGTTTGTCGTTTATTGAGGCTGTTAAAGGCCCTTCCCTAAACTACAAACCCCAAAATTCTGCAGGAGGCAGAAACCAGATTTAAAGTGGATTCATTTTCTAGTGTGTTGAGATCATTTGATACTATAATATAAATAGTTTGAAGAAATTTAGTTTTTTGTCCCTTCATGACTACAAAATGTAATTGTTGCTTGTTATAAATGCTTACTAGTGCCTTCTTCTGGACAGGGTTTCATTTGACTTTACCATGTTTTCAGAATCCTAAAAAATCAATTGGCTGAAAACAATATACAGTACAAATAAAGTAAGAATATTTAAAAGGGAACTGACTAAAATCAAAGTAAGTCTTATTATGCACATGGAAAAAAATCCAAACTTTAGAAGATGTTTTTGCATATTATCTGCTGTCATTTCAATACGATACATTCCCCAACTTTGTGCAGTCAAATCTCAAGGGTCCATTACTGAAGCTGTTTAGATAAAAACAGCAGTGTCTTCTAGCTGGTTCTCGTAAGGGACAAAGTTTACTTATATACGTCATTTCTATCCCGCCCATATCAGCCCGAAGAGTGGGATAGCAAATGCAAATCAAAAAACAATCAATACAATCAAAAACCCACTGCATTTCTGAACCTCCTCTAAAATTAAAATGTCAGAAGTACTAATATAACAATCATGCATAGTCCATCCTTCATTACACACACTAACACACATTTATCTACAGGAAGAGGCCCATTGCTTTCCCCTTTCCTCTTAATTATAATAATATTTCCACCACATTTCCTTTGCCATAGCATCTTGCATTTAAGAATCACAAGGTTTTCATTCTCATTTGCAGCTTTACTATCAAATTGAGAAAGCTCTTCTGCTGAAATATATATTTTATCACTCTTGGGGTTAATGAAAAGTGCTCCTGCAAATATGAAGGCTTGCAGGATTAACCTTATGTGAATATAGAGATTAAAATTAGATGAGTATTACACTGCAATTACCCTCAAAATCCCCCCCCCCAATTTTCTTGCATTGTAATTTTCATATTTATCATTCTCTTCACTAAGATAATAGCTGATGAATTATTGGTTCAGTTTAAATCAACAATAATAGAACTGTCTTATTTCTGTTGGTTTTTCCTTTTTGGCATAATTTTGTATATTGTCCTATGATAGTATGCCAGATGTTTAGACTGCATGAGTGAGTATCCCTCCATAAAAAGATCTGCTCATGTGTCTCATTTTAGTCTGTTGCTGGTGGCTGAAAGAGTTATAACTTGCTTTGGGTAACTCTGGGCAGAAAGTGTGATTTATGAATATTAATGGTAATAAATAAGATCAAAAAATCTGAGCACAAGCTTTTTAGATTACAAGACATAAACTCCAATTAAATATTCACAGCTGTGAAGCTGCCTACATCGTTAATGCTGGAAAATGTAGATGCAATGACAGGGAGAAAGAAGAGGAGGGAAAGACTGTTAAAAAAAACAAGACATGAATATGGTTTGCTTATCTGTATATTATTTAGACTTCTTTTGAATCACTTATCATATCATTTTTAGTTGTAGGCTGATGCTGCTTTATTATAGATATATTCACTCCCCATGATAAAACTCTCAGTATGGTTGACAATAAAATTCCATTAAAAACATTTTGGCTGAAGCAACAACTAATAAGGCAACAAAACCCAAACAGAACAGAAGAGCAACAGAATTCATTCAAAATTTAAAACTTGTGTGGGTGTAAAAGAGGGGTTTGCCTGGGATCAAATAATAAAGTGGTGCTTTTAGAGAAAGCATTTCAGAATTAGGATACCACCATTAAGAAGGCGGTGTACTCAGTATCCACCTTACGTCTGGTGACAGGTCACCCTTAGAAGAGGCCCTCTTTGGAAGATCAGAAAATTTGGTAAACTACAGCTGGTGAAACCTGTTCATTCATCGTTTCTAACCATGTCACACTAGAACTTAAAGAAGAGGTAAAGGGTGTTTAAATGCTGTGGCTGCATTGAGGGAGGGGCCTTTAAAGTGCTCAGCCAGAGGGGTCCTGGACCTAACTACAAATCCCAGAATTCTCAGGAGGCAGCCACAGGATTCAAACACTCTTTACCCACTCTTTAAGCTCTTACTTGCTTAGGTGATCTCTCTTTGTCTGAGTATGATGGCCTTCCAAGTGCAATGTCTTGATGGTGGATACGTAGGTGACTGTGGAACCCTATTCTTGACTCGCATGTTCTTCCACAGTAAGGCCATTGGTTTCCAGGTGGAAGGCGGTCCTGATCAGGGTTGGCATGATGCGCCTTCCTCTTGGCATGTTTCTCCCTTTCTCCCTCCATTTGTGCGTATTCAAATTCCACAGCACTGCTGTTCACAGCTGACCTCCAGTTAAAGCACTCAAAGGCTAGGGCTTCCCAGTTCTTGGTATACACCAAAATTTCAGTTGGGAGTATAGTAACTTCTTTGGGAGACAATGATCTGGCATTCAGACAATGTGGCCAGCCGAGTGGAGTTGATGGCGTAGGAGCATTGCTTCAATGCTGGAGGTCTTTGCTTCTTGAACTGCCTTATATGTAAAGTGTACATGTGTTTGTACATGTATGTGTACTCTGATGTTTGTACATCCTGATGTTTGTACATTTTTTATGCTGGTCATTGAGCGTAATAAATAAATCTCTCAAGTGTAGACTCATATAATGCAGTTCAGTGCATTTTGAACTGCATTCTGTGGCAGTGTCGATCCAGCCTGTGCATCCATAATCAGATGATTTGTATTATAGATCTTCTGGTATTCAGTAAAGTAGGTCTTTTCTCTACAGTGATACACTGATATTTCTTTAAAAGCTCATTTGCTTATTTCACATGGTGTTTGATTTCTCCTGCTTCTGCTTTAATTGCTCAGTAGACAGGAATAATGGGCAGAACTTTGCTGCAGTTAATGCATTTTACAATAGACATTGCTTTCTGGGGAACTAATGTAGCATTTCCTTTGTTAAGAAGTCCAATCTTGTAAAGAACATGACATCTACATATTATTCTATTATTATCCAGAAGTAAATCAGACCTTTTGGTCCAACACGCAAGCCTAAATTTAATTGTTAGACCCAGCATGTATTTAAGTTCCATAGATTCAATGGGTCTAGTCTAGTCTGAACTACCAATTGGAATCAGGCCTTAAAGAAAACACTAACTTCTCTGCACATTTGCTTTAACATCTTGTTTTCGGCCAGGATACAATTGTTAGCCCCTAGAAAGGGGGGCGGGTTAGGCTTTTATTTGTTATGTTTCTCAGGCAGGAGATTGGGGAACATTCTGGTGAATTGCTTTGTATATTAAGTGGACTTCAGTTCACAATGCTTTGAATGACTATAACGCTAATGTCATATTACTGGATCTTTGAGATAAATTCCCTCAAATCTATGAGATAATAATTTTTCACCGTATGTTGTAAAGGGCAGTCCTATACAAATTCACCTCATGCAATCTAATACACACTCACCTCATGCTGAACTATATGGAACTTCCTTCTGGCTCCAAGATCTGCCTACTTTGAACAAAAGGACTCTATTTGTAGAAGGTGCCTTCTTAAAAGAAGCAGTACTATTTCTAAGAGTCCCCAGGCCCTCTGTACAACCTTTTCAGCAGGTCAGAGGTTGAGGTGAGTAAATTTGCTTCAATCAGAACTATTAAATACATCAAAATCTAGAATCATACCATCATTTGGGGTGAGGATAAGAAATATTCAGAATCATTTTTCCACTGGTATAATAGCTACCATTATGTTTCATAAATATTCTACCTCAGCAACTATTGACCTAAATCTTGCTCTTATAGCTAATTAGATTAGATTCATTGAAGCGGTGGAATTTATCTATGTAAACATTTACCATTAAACAATTGTATCATTGAGGTTGGTCAACAGGTTTCCCAAGATTACTTGCTTATTTCATTAGATTTTCTTTAAAGCAAATATAGAGAGATAAAAGTCAACATACAGTATGATTTTAAGAACAGGTTTATTATAAAGCTCTTATATCAGGCTACTATATTATTCAGAAAGGATACCTGAAAGGAAAGCAAATTGCTCAGAGGTGTCCAAAGAATGGTTCTGATAGCATCGCTCTTTTATTAGGCAGCAAATCCTTTGCTGCTGAACTAGAAAAGCCTTCTGATAGCACAGAACTGAATTTTGAACAGTGAGGGAATGGGAAAATGTTTGCTAATGGGTGTACCACAGTGCCCTTTTCACAGATAAATAGTGCCAGTTTTCTTTGATAGAAATTACTTTCTGAAAACTGGAACTACCCATGTATTTTACAATAAGACATGATGTTTTGTACAGCACTGTATAATGTATGCTGGTGCTTTCCTTGTCCTTTTGATGTCCAGGAGCAAAGATGTCTGAACTCCATTTGAAAATTGTATGGCTAGCTCACTGATACAGTAATTGGGAGGTTGTGGGTCAGTTAAGTCATCCAACTTTCCAGATGCTGTTGGACTGAAACTCCAGCAGCCTTAGCCAGCACAGATCAAAGGAATGCTGGAAGCTTCTGTTAAATAACATCTGGAGAGCTGCAAATTCCAACCCTGTGGAGTGGAGGCTGTTAGCAGAATACTGAAAACCTATTATCCTCATTTCTATTCAGTAGATGCAACACTGAAACCACTAATGTGAGGCTAATGTGAAAAGAAGCTGAGTAACATGCACAATCCTACAATTGACTCTGTATTCTTAAATTCTGGTCCTGGTTACCTTTGAATTAGCCCTAAGATGAACCTAGTGAGTATGTGTAAATATTTGAATTACTTGTGACATGCCTTACAGAATCTTCAAGGAGATCATTTGGTTAATGAGGCCTGTAAAACAGAACCGTTTTCTACTGCACTTATTAGAACGGAAAGTTGCCAATACAAGAGAGTTGTTGCAAAGTAATTTTAATTAGCTGATTCGTATGTGAACAATCGAGTATGCTATGATTTCTAAAAAATTAAAAACAGAGCAATTGTTGCATGCTTATGTAAGTCATTAGTTTTATTATGGAATACATTTTATGAATGCCTATGCATTGTAAATGCTTTAACACCAGAATATTGAATGTTTTGTACTCTTTTTTGTAAATATGCTATATTTACTGCATGATTGTATCATTATTCCGTTGTGCACATAAAGAGAAACCAAGAAACACATAGTATTAACAACATGGTTATTAGAGTAGTTAGTTTCAATCAATTCTAAAACAAGTTTGCACCAAGACATTTTTAAATGGCAGGAAATGTGCTTCCTATGGGCAGTGGGCTTAGTTCACAGCAAAACATGAATCAATGATTAGTATGTTCATAATATCAGTGATTTTGTATAAATGGAACTAGAGGCCTTATTAGATCCTGGAGACACTTGCATATCTCAGTAGGGCTGTATCGAATTTTTGTCCATATTTGGGCAGATTATCCCCAGAGTAATCTGTAACAATGTGGGGTTCCATTGAATATTTCCAAATGTCAGACATGTTATTCCAAAACCAGTTTGTTTTGATATAAGAGGTAGATAGTCTCTCTAAGCAATACCCCTTTGTTACTATTGTAGTCATTGCCTAATAGTGGTATTTATTTTTCCTGCCTCACTTTACACTATAATCTTTTGTTTTAGGAATCGATGTAGTAGATGTAAATCTATTAAAGATTATTTTATTACATGATACTGCAAAATAGGTAATCCTAAAGCAAGATACATTTCATTTGATAAACTAGCCCTGAAGATGTGAGTCTATTAAGGATTTTCTTGGAATTTATGTTCTTGTTTAGTGGGATTTTGTCTTCTTTTTCTTTGACGAGCAGATTTCCTGTCTTATATATTCCAATGAAGGTTGAAATATAATTGAACTGTGCTTCCTAAAGTCTGCTGTTTACAGACTTGGGAGTATATATATAGAGCTCCTTGGGACACCCAGAGCTGATGTCAAACTTTGCATCCTTATGTTTCCTTCTTCTCTTCCTTATCTTAAATATGTTTCACCTGATTGAGTTCTGGAAACCTGTAAGTGCAAAAAAGGTTTCCAAGAAGGGGAAAATGCAATTTGGAGAAAGTAAAAGCCTCTACATCTAAAAACTCATGTATATAATGTCCCTTAGTTTTGTAATGCTGATCACAAAGAGAGACAGTAAAATTGGCAGTGGACTTGTTAGGCTTCCTGTTTCCCTCTCCTTGCATGTCTGAAAAGGAAAAGAACAATGTTAGTGCAAAGGGCACAGAATCTCTTTTCATGCTCCTGGTATCTTGGATATGGTTCGTTGGATATAATATGTCTTTGTGAGGTCAATTGGTTGTGAACTGGGTCCATTGTTTACAGTGTTACTATATGTAACCAAAGATCGATATACCTGTACTTGACCACTTGTTTCAACAAAATGGGAATACCAAAGGGACGGATTGATATCTTTTTACTGTAGAAGTTTTCATTATTTCAAAAATCTCTGTCTGACTGAGGAATGAAGAAAAACTAATGTTAAATAATGAAGAGGAATGGCAATATTTTATACTACTGCAAACTAAGTTTTCAGTGATAGAATACTAAATCAAAATATTGGGTCATGCATTGATTTACAGTTATACAAATGTTTAATTTAAAGTCAGCATTATTGATTTCTTTTCTCATGGCTCTGATCACCAACAATTCCTGACATTATACAGAATGTATTTCACATTGCATTTTGTCCAGTCCTCCAATTTATTTTCATGCCAAGTTCACTTATTTTATTTTCTTTCTTTTTTACTTCACAGAAAATAAATAAACATGTTTCTGTACATTATGCTGCCTTTTCATTTCAGTGTGAAGTTCTTGCAGTTACAGAGAATTATCAAGTAGCAGTGTGACTAAAAACTATGGTGATACAGATAGTTCAGTCTCCTTCACCAAAAGGTATATATGAACTAGTAGAAGTCCCACAACATTGATATTGCAGTTACAATTTTACTAACTGTAAAGTAATATTATTTGTCCCAGTAGCCTGGGAGAGATCAAAAGTAAACAGCACAAGACACAGGATACAAGAAGTAAGCAAGCAGTGTGAATTTTAGACATGTAGTGAGGTGAAGCAGGGAGCAAGAAATCAGGAAAGCAAGGTACAGACAGAATACATGAAGAAAGTTTGGGCTTTGGAAGGGAAGGAGAGATGGAAGAGTGAATGGTGATCAGTGGTAAAGATGCAAGGGAGAGGATCAATACAAAGACATGAAATGAGGTAGGGGAAGAGGAAGAGATGGAGGAGAGTGAGTATTGCAAGTTGTGCTGTGGAAGAAGCAAACAAGGGCAAAGGAGGGAATAGTTGAGACTTGGGAGCGAGTGGAATGAACAACACAGTGCAAGGAGCAAGGGTATGCTAGAAGGAAGCGAGATGATGCAAGACAAAGAATAGGAGGAACATCAGAGTGAGTAACATAAGCAGGAGAGTTGAAGAAGGAAGTGGCAAGTGTATTGCTAGGGCACAAGGTGAGAGAACAGAATGAGTAGGAGAGAAGACTGATTGAACTGAAGGACAGTAGGAAACAGAGAGAAAGGAAGGAGAAAGGTACATTAGAAAGTTGCAAGATCCAGGACAAGAAAACATGATGGTTAAGTGCATGAGGGGACGATGTGTTGTCACATGGTGGGGGGAGGAGGAAAGGGAATCAGAAATAAATGATGTAGCACCATAATGCTAAGGATGAGAGTTGACAGCGTGGCTAAGGCTGGGGCTAAGGTGAGTCCAGGAAGAGGGGAAAATGGAGCTGGGACAGGTAAGTAGGAGAAAAAGGATACATGGTAGCCACAACAGAGACCTTCCAGGAAGAAGGAAACAGTAGTTCATTACTTCAGCAATCTGCCATTTCATGATACTACTCGGAAGAAAGAAGGAGCTGAAAAGAAGCAAGAGAACAAGTTAAATAATTATTTTGAAGATAAACATTTGAGGTCAATTTTCAGATTTTTAATCAAAACATGACAAAGAAAAGATAAAGTATTTGAGTGGACTAATTCCACATTGATTAGTCTCAGGAGTATGGTATGAGCATTTGAACTATTGACTCACGCATGTGTCCTACTGAATTATATGTGAATAAGACTCTTTGGTGTAAATTCTGCCAAGGAAAGAAAACAGCTTCTATTATAAGGATGTAGAAAAGATTGATGTTACGAAATACAATGATGGTGATACACTGTATTGGCACATTTTTTTCTTACATCACTTGCAATGAACATTTGCATAGTTAAAGCAATGGCATTCCCCATAGTAACCTATGGATGCAAGAGCTGGGCCATAAGGAAGTCTGAGCAAAGGAACATGTGGTGTTGGAGGAAAATTCTGATTGTGCCTTGGACCACAAGAAGAACAAACCAGTCCATACTCCATCAGATAATGATGCTGGGGAAAATGGTCCAGTGAGTGGCAGCCAGGTTGCTAAGAGGAGCAGGGCTTAGAGATCGTACAACTGCTGTGCAAGCTACACTAGCTGCCAGTTTGCTACTGGACACAATTCAAAGTACTGGCTTTAGCCTATAAAGTCCTAAATGGTTCCGGCCCAGATTACCTTCTTAATGTATATCTCCTTATGAACTATCTAGAAATTTAAGATTGCCTGGGGAGACCCTGCTCTCAGTCCCACATTCTTCGCAGGTGTGTTTTTTGGGGGGAGGGATGAGAGACAGCCTTCTCAGTGGTGGCCATTTGGCTGTGGAACTCCCTCCCTGGGGATATTAGCTCTGCCCCCTCCCTCCTGACCTTTCAGAAAAAATTAAAAATCCTGGCTCTTTGAACAAGCCTTGAAAATGCAGCGTAATAACATGGAACTATAAAAACGAAACATGGAATGGCCTAGATGAGGCTATTGTAAAAGAGATTAAGAAGAATTCATTGGTTTATATATATTTTCAATCATTTTGTATGGATTTTATAATGTTGTTTTATTGTTTTAATTGTATATTATGGACTGTTATGATATCAAATTGCTGCTAATTTGTAAGCTGCCTTGAGTTGCCTTCGGGCTGAGAAAGGCAGGATAGAAATATCATAAATAAATAATAATAAATAAATAGATGGAAGGAAGGAAAAAGGAAGAAGGGCTGACCAAGGGTAAGATGGATGATGGTATCCTTGAAGTGACTGGCTTGACCTTGAAGGGGCTGGGGGTGGTGATGGTCAACAGGGCATTCTGGTGTGGGCTGGTCCATGAGGTCATGAAGAGTCAGACGGGATAAAACAAACAACAAAACAATACTATTTAAAGTCTTCAGGTAGTCTTCTGCAACAAAAACAACAAGATGTCGTAACTTCCCAAGGGTACACACCTTTAAAACATAATAAGCTTTATTTAGCACAAGCTTTTGCAGACTGCACCATCTTTCATTAGATGCATTAGGTGCCTCCATTGCCAGTTATTTATGCACATCTTTGGGGTGGGAGGATGTAATTAGTGAGATGAGAGGAGGTGGAAATAGAAAAAAGGATAAACGTAAGTATCTATGTTTGCTAGGCTGGCTGCATCTAACACCTGCTGTAACTTGTCAGTTGCTTCACTTGAAAAACTTAGGAATTGACTGAATAGAATCTCTGGGAGTTTACTTCCTACTGTTTTGTAAATCCAGGCACAGCAAAAGAAAGAAAATGGAGCTCAAACAAGAAGAAATCAAGATGTCCAGTTTGTGCAATCGATGAAGTGACAGCACAGCAGTGAGCAAAATCACACAAAGAACAGCATGAGTTGTGTCCTGCTGTTGAGGCCGAAGCTCTCACAAAAAAACAGCAGTATTTGCTGGCTGGTTTCTGCTCTTTGTTCTCTACTCTGAATGAATCTAGGAAGGCAAGGTTGAAGGGGGGGCAGAAAGAGACTGGGGTGGAAGTTCAGAAAGAATGGAAAAGATCGAGATTGACTAGGCACTGGACTGGGAAAAATATATTTGGAATAAGAAGTTAGAATTAAAAATCGTACTAGGACATTCTGACCTCTCTAGGCTGATGTTAGAAATGCTGGCACATCCTTCCATATCTTCCTTGTTGGTTAGAATACTTTGTGTAAAAAGTAGAGCTTGGGAAATGCTCTTTTCTTGGACTACCAACTTTCATGACAGTCCCATCTGTCAAATCTACAGCTGGAGAAATGTGTGAGCATATTTGTGTTTAAGGTGGAGTTTCAGAAAGGCCTGCTGTTGGGGCAAAAAGAAGAGGCTGGTGAAATGTTACCAATCAGGTTACTAATACCCCTGTAGATGTGTCAAGGAAAGAATTGCATTTGAAATGACTGTGTTTTGACAATGGTGGAAACCATATCAAACATGTGGGCAAACATTTTGTAATCTTTGTTCTGATTACTACAGATGTGTAACAAATACCCCAGGGTTTAGTTTTCTTACTGTTGCAGTTGGAGATAATGTTGCAGCATAATTATACACACTGAAACTAGATAACTTGTGGGAAAGGCTCATTGGCTTTAAAAAAATTATAAGACTGACAGATCAGTCATCCAAAAGAAAGTCCTATTAAGTACCATGGAACTTCCTCCTTATTAATCGGGGATAATTCAGGGATAACATTTAATCTTGACTGCTTCCATTTAACTTCTTCACAATGAAAGACTCCTTTCTGCATGCAGAAGGCTACTGGTGATTGACCTGAAAGTGCTTACGCCTTTCTTGATGGAGCAAAATTAAATTAATGTTTACAGATCCTCTCTGCAAGTGTGAAGACATGGTCCTGTTATTTCATGTGAACCTGGGAATGCTCCTTTTAAATTAAGATTATATTAATGTTCAGCTCAAAATATATTATGTTTCGAACTCTGTGTTTTTCATCTGCTTGCCATGCTGTGAGCAGCTGTGGTTGATATATTAGACACAATGACTTCACCAAGATGTGCCCAGCAAGGAGCCTTTCAACAGCTCATAATGTAGTCCTAACTTGTCATCCTTGGATGGTCCTGACCTGGCAATCCCATCAACAGCACATATTGGTTTAGAACAGAAACTAAGAAGTGTCTCTATTTGTCACTTCTGAAGGTACCAACCGTCTGTCATGTACGTAATATGTAGGAAGAAACTTATAAGTGATTGCTAAATATTTTTACTGTTTTATCCCAAGAGCTAGTTTGCAATTCATCCCCATAAATTTATGCAGAGGTTGGTTTCTTCTGACTAGCGTATAAGGTCACAAGTATAGAGAGTGGATTGCTGAATGTCAGCATGTTTCAGGGAGATTGGAAAGACTACAGCAAAAATGAAGAAGCCTTCTACATACTTCTTATGAAATGACTTTGAATAAGAATTCAATGTTTATCTTGGTAAAATGAAGAAAAGTTTATACCAGGGTGCTCTGACTGTAGTAAGGTTATTTGAAGTTGACAAAAGCATGACCCCTCTCTCTTACTTGACAAGTAATGTAAATACGAGACTGAACTTAATCCCTGTTACCTTCCAGATCTTGCAATAAGAAAGCATCTGTCATGGTCTAATAAACTGCTGTGTCTCTTTGGTACATCAGTATCTCAAATTAGATTTACAGCTTTTGCTTGCAGTTCCTGTTATGGAAAACCTCCATAAAATGTAGTATACATAATTTCCACTAACTTCTGTCACTTTCAGAATTACACATTTAGACTAGTGGTTCCCAACCTGTGGTCTGTGGATCACCAGTGAGCCGCAAGAATGAAAATATGATCTGCGGCCACACAATTACTACACCGTTGTCTCAAAACCACATGACAGCAAGAGCAACTGGTCTCAGAAAACCTTATACTGCTGAGGCAACAGGGATGTCAGGAGGGGAGAGGCTGATTATCCACAAAATATTACTACTACCACATCTGCTCTAGATTATTAAATATGGTTTTCTGTAGGTGAGCAGATGGTAACTACTAGTTGGCATATGTTCTGTATCAGAAACTAGAGCCGATGTGGTCTATCCAGTGCAATGTTCTGAATCAGCACCCCAAATAACCAAACCAAATCTAAAGTTGACCAAAACCTGATTCATAATCCTTTTGGTACTCATGTTGGAGAGTGGTTCCTGGTCAAAGTGGTCCCTGGTAAAGTAGTTTCTGTTTTTAAAAAGTAGGGAACCACTGATTTAGACACAGGTCAGCTACACATCATAACTGTAGTGGTTTCAGCATATGACAACTGTGGAGACCAGGTTGTGATTCCCCATTTGTTCATGGGAATCCATTGGATGAACTTGGGTAAACCACACACGCTTTGAGTTTTGGAAAGCCCCATGATTAGGTTCATCCTAGTAGGGTTACTATAAGTAGAAAATCGCTTGAAGAGACATGGCAAGTGCAACAACAAGCACATTGTAAAACAGGGAAGGAACTTATTCCCATTATTATGAATGGTATAAGTACCTTATAACTATCTTCAAACTGGCAACTACAGAGGGAGTGTGAGGTGGGTGGAAGTGGAAGGGATCTTTTCTTTACTCTGAACCAGCTTCTTTGTAATCCTTCTGTTGCTGCTTTAGTGCCTGTGGCCTGGGTAAGCCTTGAAGGGAGGTAAATCCCATCTGATCGCTTCTTGCCAAGACACCCTCAAAGTTCACTTAAGTTGGAAATGACTTGAAATCAAGAACAATACTGGATATCGTTATAGTGTAAATATATGTGCTATATTTACATGGATAACATTCCATTAGGCAACTGCCATGCACAATGCAATGAGCATCAGCATGTCTTCAGCAATGGACCTCCACATTGGGGTTTCAGGCCCCATTATGGAAATGAGCAGTGGCCTCTTGCAGATGTCATATATCCTACCCAATTAGCATTGTGGTGCTTGCTGATACAGTCCTTCACTTCCATGCTTGTTAGGTGGTTACAGCCATTCGGTAATGTCTAGTAAAAAAAACTTCCTTCACTCTGCAATTTCCATCTATAAATGTCACTAAAAGATTATAGCAACACTGCAAGTCTAAAAATAAATCAGAGCACCAAAGCTGCGAGGTCCAAGGAGGAGAATCTTTACAGGCCAGATCTGGGTGCCTGTTATATACTGGAGTTGCCTTCAATCTCAATTCTGGATGTTACTAGAGCATACTTGTCAGATTACATTTTCCATTTTTTCTGCCTATGCTGCTGAACTTTTTGCAACAGTCTAACTCATCATAAATAACCAGGCAAAACATTTCTATGCAAATACAGACAGTGCAAAAGAAAGTTCATCAACATGGGAGTTGAGGCAGGAAAAAGGAAATGTCATGCCAGACGGCTTTATATTTAGTCATGTCAGAAGCCCATGGAAATGTATTTAAATAAAAGAAGGGTGTAGGTTTTGATGTGAAGTGTCACAGGGCACCAGAACTTTTCAAGAATAAGTGTGAAAGTCAAAGTTAAACTAGAACATGTTCCAGTTCACATTTGACCCGTTGCTTGTGACATATATATATAGCATCCCCCCCCAACACACAATGGTTGGTAACATTAGTGGCATATGCAAACATAAGTCCATCTTACACTTGCAGGTGCCCTTTTTTGTTATTGGTATAATATTATTGCTGACCATCCCCAAACACCAAAACCCATCAGGACCCTCAAACAGGCCACTCTGTTGCTGATGGGGCTCAGAGAAGAGTCTATGTCCACATAACCAGACACACAATGATGACACCATCTTCCAAGACCCCAGAGAATCAGCAGAATCACAGAATTGGAAGAAACCCCATGGGTTATTTAGTTCAGTGTTTCTCAACCTGAGGCCATACCCCTCTGTCCATTATCTTACTGGTAGAAAGATATCTATCCAAATGTTTTGCTTGTAAACATGTGATTTTCACCTGTGTCCTCTTGAATATCCTGGGTAGGATGAAGGATGGGGGTACAGGAAGAAAACACGGTTGGAAGTGGGCCATGGTCGGAAAAAGGTTGAGAAACACTAAGTAGTCCAACCTTCTATCAATGCAGTATTTCTAGATAGAGTTACCTAAACAAGTAGCTGTCTTTTATCTTTTTGAAGACTTCCAGAAAAGGAAACTCCACCACTTTTCTAGATAATTGCTTCCATTGCCAAACCACATTCGCTACCAAGAGGTTCCTTCAAGCATCCAGTTGAAATCTAGCATGTTACTTATAATCATTCCCAACCTTTTGGGAATATAGAGAACAAACAGCGCTTGGGGTATATAAAGAAGGTAATCCAGTAACCTCTTCAGTTCACTATTCATCACACCAAGCACGCCTAGCTCCTTCAACCTTGTTTCATATGGGGTTTTTTTCATATGCCTTGAAATATTTCAGTTTCTCTTTAATGTGCTCATTAATGTGCTCATTAAAAAGAAACTGTGCTTTCCATGTGTGTGTGTGTGTGTGTGTGTGTGTGTGTGTGTGTGTGTTGTGCCTTTCTATATATGTGCCCAAGTAATACATTTTGAAAAATTCAGAAAAGCAAGGACAAAATACAGGTTGCATATCCCTTATCCGACATGCATGGGACTAGAAGTGTTTTGGATTTTTTTTTAAAGACCTGTAAAATGAGATATCATGGAGATGAGGCCTTAAATCTAGACATGATATTCATTCATGTTTCATAAATGCCTCACGTTTCATAAATTGCTTAAAGGCAATTTTATGCACCATATTTTAATTTTTTTATACTTGCAAAAAACGTTTGTGTACACTGAACTACCAGAAAGTAAATGTGTCCCCATCTCAGACACCTATGTAGACAATTTTGGAGTGCTTTGGATTTTAAAATTCTGGAATATTGAACCCACGCCCTACCAACATTGTTGTCTTGTCATTTTTTGTCATTCTTCACAGTAGCACCACAGTTCACTAGCTCAGGCTGGCTCTTGAGCAAAAGGCTAACTGTACATGCCTAATATAGCTGGTGGGAAAATGTCAACAGAAGCTGAATGCCATAAAACATACTCAAGTAATAGATGTTAATGATTAGAGACTTACACTGGTGTGAAATTAGTTGTTTCTGGCATGAATATTAGCATGACTGGTAGGCATAAGGTCAAGCTACAATTTTAAGCATGAAGGATTCCATCACTTTTACCCAAGCATTTGTCCCTGGGGTATCTAGGATGTACTTTTTGTCTGGACTGGTACAGAGTGCTGGTGGACAGTCTTTATTGAAAAAGAAGAGGAAGGGGGTATTTCTAGATGCCAAAACCAAAAAAATACAGCACACAGAGAAGACCAAGGAAATATGAGGCATCTGTGTGCATGCTTGAAGTGACTGGCTTGACTTTGAAGGAGCTGGGGGTGGTGACGGCCGACAGGCAGCTCTGGCATGGGCTGGGCCATGAGGTCACAAAGAGTTGGAAGCGACTGAATGAATAAACAACAGCGTGTACATGCTTTTATCCATTTCTGTTCAGAAGAACACCAGTATTCATCAGCCTTACCAGGTAAAGGTGCTTAACACCTTGGAAAGTGAGTGTAGATCAGAGGAGAGAACACCAGGCGAGATAGGTTGATGGACTATCTCAATATATATGGCAATTGTTGAGGGTTAAAAGACAGATATTGTACCGCAACAACAAACTACATCCAGAGATCTTAGTCTACTAGTGATAGCATCTTAAAGCACAATTGTGCTCAAAATGCTTCCTCTGGTGGAAAGAGAGAAGGCGATCTTCAGTGGTGGTTCTTTTTCTGCCTTTGCAGCCTCCTAGTCCCTTAGAGCAGATGCAGCAGAGCATTGAAAGCTGCAGGGAAAAATCATAAAGCAATAAGGATTTTGAGAGAAATCCCGGCGGCAGTCCTGGATAACAGGAAAAAATATTACTTCCTAATGGACACTCTGAAGGATAATGATATCAAATTCAAATGGAACAAAATAGAAGGCCTACAATTCACATTCAGGGGAATAAAATACTGGATCGACTCGGAACAAGCAGCATGTGAATTCTACAAGAAGTGGAGTCATATAATTGACCCCACAAACAAGGACCCAAGGACGTCAGGAGGCCAGGATGGTAGAATTTCAGAGACGAGAAGATTTTATCCCAGGGAGCAAAGAAGAGATCAAAGAAAAAAAGATGAAGGGGAAAGAAAGGAAAAAGACGTCATAAAGGATTACGCCAAGGGGTCCAAACACCCAGACAAGAGCCAAGAGGAGGAGCTCTCAAATGACCAAGCTTCAAGACAGGACTCAACCTCGGAGGGAGAACTGGAGGAAGAGGGACAGGACTCGGAGGGGGAGAGGGAAGACTAAGCCAGGGCATGGAGGTAAACTGCTTTTCTGTTAACATCAACGGGATGAATATCCCGGAGAAAAGGAGACAGGTATTCCACTACTTAGGTAAACAAAAGGCCCAGGTTTATGCCCTCCAGGAAACACACATGAAAGAATCAAGGAGAGACCTCCTCGAGAGGAAAAAATTGGGGGTGCTTTTTACTTCAGGAACAGAAAGGAAACAAAGAGGAGTAGCCCCTATACATAAATCCTAGTTTGAAACCACAGAAACAATTTTCTGACGGGGAGGGCAGAATTGTTGCGGTGTTGGGCATGGTAGGGAATACGAAAATTTTATTTGTTTGTGTATATGCCCCGAACAACTCTAAAAGCAGCTTTTATGAAAAACTGAATGAAAATATCTCAGCAATTGAATGGGAGGAATGCATAGTAATGGGTGACTTTAATGGAACATGGAACCCAAAAATTGATAAAAAGATCCAGAACCCCAAAAGTCAAAGTACGAAGAATAAATTACCTAACACTTTCTTTAAGCTAGTAAGAGAAAATATGCTAGTGGACATATGGAGAGAACAAAATGAGAAAGTAGAAGACTACACATTCTACTCAGGTAGAAGAAAGAATTGGACCAGAATCGATATGATCCTAGTTTCAAAAAATTTAGTTGGCAAGGTATCAAAAGCTAAAATCTTTGAGAGAATTCATTCGGACCACTCACCAGTGGGGATTAGTGTAAAATGGGGGTCGAGACAATACAGATGTAACGACTCTCCAACACTCGGTAAGGATCACACGTAGATTGAAGCACGGTCCAACACGATTTTATTGCAGGTACGACACATGTGAAGCAAAAGCACCGGCCCGCCACCCAAACACACCTTATATACCCTGAGCCCCCTCCCATTGCCCATGCAATGTCCAAGCAGGGTTGCACCATATCCGGGTGAGTCAGCATATCCCACAGTCCGAAGGGATGTGACCTCATGGGTCCATGAATCAGCGTTATGAGTCCAATTGTCCAATGTCCAGGCTCGGAGGAGTTTACCTCACTTCCCTCCGCAGCCCCGCACACACCTGGAAGTTACATCACTCCCATCTGACTCAGCACAGTCTCTATGTAACTGGAGCCAAGGTCACCAAAGAACTGGGGCAAAGGTCGGTGCAATCTCATGGCAGGCTGGGAACCTGAACTTCTCCCAAGCTCAAGTCTCCCAGCCCTGACAACAGATGGAGGCTGAACGAAACACTGCTCAGATCAGAGAATGACGTACAGAATAACAAAACGCTGATTAAGGAATACTTTCAAATAAACGACCAGGCCGGGATGGACATATTTACAATCTGGGAGGCGAGTAAAGCTGTTATGAGGGGGAACTTCATTGCACAGGCCAACAATAAAAGAAAACAATATAAATAGGAAGTAGATAAAGCCCAAAAAGAACTGTCCTGCCTAGAAAGAAAATTGAAGAATAATCCCAAAAATAAAAACACTCCAAAATCAGATAAAAATGCTCGAGACTAAGGAAATTGAAAAAAGCTAAAATTCCTAAAACAAAAGAACTTCGAGTGTGGACATAAGGCAGGAAAGTGGATGGCATATCAATTTAAGAAAGAAAAACAAAAAAATATGATTACAAAAATAAGACGAGGAGAAAAGATCTATACAAAGGAAGAAGAAATTCTAACGGAATTTGCAAGATTCTATCAGGAGCTTTACCAGGATGACACTACAAATAGAGAACACATCCAGGAATACCTGGACAAACAAAAATTACCTCATATAACAGAATCACAAAGAGAGCGGTTGAACACAGAAATTACGGAAAAAGAAATTTATAAAGCTATAGAGAAACTAAAAACAGGGAAAGCGCCTGGTCCCGATGGGATGACCGATATCTACTATAAGAGCATGAAAAAAGAATTAACTCCTTACTTAAAGAGGGTAATGAATGAAGTTCTAAAAAGGGGTGCGATACCGGAAAGCTGGAAGGATGCTGAAATAGTAGTGATACACAAGGAGGGGAAAGATCCGGAGTTGGTCCAAAATTATAGGCCGATAGCACTACTTAATATAGATTATAAATTATATGCAAATATAATGGCGGACAGATTAAAGGAGTTCCTAAACAATTGGATCTCCCAGTCACAGACCGGCTTCCTCCCCAAGAGGTACATGAAAAAGAACATCAGGCTTATAATTAACATCATAGAATACTTAGATAAAAACATAGACAAAAAACAGCAATAGCATTCCTCGACGCCGAGAAGGCGTTCGATCGAATAAACTGGAAGATAATAGAGAGCTTACTGGCAGAAATAGATATGGGGCATAACTTTCAATCAGCGATAAAGGCAATATATAAGACGCAATGGGCGCAGGTGACAGTCAATGGACAGAGATCAGAAAAGATTCCTATAAATAGAGGTACGAGACAGGGATGTCCCCTGTCACCTTTAATATTTAATTTTGTTCTAGACTTATTATTAAAGGAGATAGTCAAAGACAATGAAATTAAAGGTCTGACAATTAAAAGTAGGAAATACAAGATATTAGCATTCGCGGATGATTTGGCTTGTATAATTTCTAACCCATTAGAAAATATGGATAAGTGGATCGACAAATTAGAAAAATTTGGTAAGATTTCCGGATTCAAATTGAATAAGATAAAGTCACAGATGATAATTAAAAATTTAGAAAACAAAGAGGCCCAAATGATTGAAAAGAAATTTGGAATCCCAATAACAAAACAGGTCAGGTATCTAGGGATAAACATCACGGCCAAAAACTGCCAGCTGGTCAAAAATAATTACGAAAAAGTCTGGAATGAGATTAAAGGGGATTTGGGTAGGTGGAAAAAATTAGATCTGTCTTTATTAGGAAGAATTTCCACTATCAAAATGAAAATATTCCCCAAACTCAATTTCCTTTTTCAAATGTTACCAATCCTGAAAAATCAAGTATTAATTAAAAGGTGGCAAGCCGACTTGTCAGCTTTCATCTGGAGAAGCAAAAAGCCAAGGATTAGGTTGAAGTACCTTCAGGAACTCCCACATAACGGGGTTTTTGGATTGCCGGACTTAGTGGCGTATTATGAAGCCAATTGCCTGGATAGCTTAAAAACATGGATAGATATAACAGACCAAGACCTTCTGGTGGCGGAAGGGTGGGAAAATAAGGCCGGTTGGCATGCCTACTTGTTCTATGACAAAATAAAACAAGATAAGAATTTCAAAAACCACATTTTAAAAGCTCCCCTTTATAGGGTGTGGGAAAAACACAAAAATCTAATGGGTAATAAATTTCCACTATGGGTATCACCGTTAGAAGCTTTTACAATACACAAAGCAGGAGAGTTCCCATGGCCAACATACAAGGAATTACTCAAGAAGGACGGGAATAGCTATACCCTGAAGACACAGGAGGATCTGAGGGAATATAATATAAACTGGCTTCAATACAACCAACTACGGGCCAGATTTGTGAAGGACAAAGAAAGAGGATGGGAGGACAAACTATCCGAGGGGGGGGGGGGAATTATGATAAACTCGGAGATTAAGAGAGTCAGTAAACTATATAAACTGATTTTAAAAAACAAACATGAAAAGAAACCAATAAAGGATTATTTGCAGAAGTGGACGGACAACCTGGGATATAGAATTCCCCAGGAAAGCTGGCAAAAAGCATGGGCAAACAACTTAAAATTTACTTGCGCATATTCGTTAAGAGAGAACCTCCTAAAGTTGGTATATAGGTGGTACTTAACCCCCGCCCAAATAGACAAAATATACAAGACCGGGGATGACTTATGCTGGAAATGCCAATGTAATAGAGGAACTTTTTTCCACCAATGGTGGTCCTGTACAGAGGCTAGGAAGTATTGGAAAAAGGTACACAATTGGGTAGAGGAGGTATTACAAGTGAAAATTGGATTTAAGCCTGAGTTATTTCTGTTGAACATTTTAGATACAGAAAAAATGGGAAAAGGACCGGAAAGACTGCTGACCTATATAATCACGGCCGCTAGGATATGCTGGGCAAAACATTGGAGAGAGAAAGCAATCCCAGAAATTGAGGAAATTATTTTCAAGCTTTTGGACATAGCGGAATCAGACAAGCTGACTTGCTTGGTTAAAAGAGGCCCCACGAAACTTTTTGAGGAAACTTGGAATCCATTTATTTTGTATGTTAAAATCAAGAAGAAGGAAGAGTTAAAGGGGTACTGGATATAGCAACTGAGATGCCGAAAATTTGGTGCAATTTTTTTTTCCTAGCGGATAGAAGGCTCGATGTCGACGGATGAAGTCAACCCGTGTGTTAAACGTATTTTAAATGTCTGACACTGGGCAGTTGAATGTACTGTCATTCTATACCCCCAGAGGGGTCTAGGTGGTGGTTGTTCCCCTGTCGATTGTCAATGTGTTGTGATTGTTAATGTGTTGTGATGTCGTTATGTATATGTATTTTAAACAATAAAAACTCTTTAAAAAAGAAAAGAAAGCTGCAGGGAAAAATCTGGGACCTCCTCAATGCTCCTATGAACAGGTTTTGTTTGTGTCAAGAGATTTCATAGAGAAATATGTCTTCCATTTACAGCGGTGGTTCTCAACCTTTTTTTGACCAGGGACCACTTTGACCAGGGACCACTCTCCAACATTAGTACCAAAAGGATTATGAATCAGGTTTTGGTCAACTTTAGATTCAGTTTGATTATTTGGGGTGCCGATTCAGAAAATTGCACTGGATAGACCTCATCAGCTCTAGTTTCTAATGCAAAACACATGCCAACTAGTAGTTGTCACCTGCTCGCCCACAGAAAACCAAATTTAATCATCTAGAGATGATGTCATAATAGTAGTCTTTCATGGGTAGTCAGCCTCTCCCCTACCAACATCCCTGTTGCCTCAGCACTGGAAGAGGGTTTCGCAAGACCAATCACTCGTTCCTGCATTGGTTTCAAGCCAACGGTGCAGTAATGGTGAGGTCGTGGACCATATCTTTTTCTTGCAGACCACTGGTGGTCCATTGTCCACAGGCTGAGAAGCATTGATTTACAGGAAATTTGTGCTGGATGCCACCCAATATAACTCAAGACCACCAAATATGGGAGGACTTTCTGGATCAATTGACAAGGAGAGAATAAACAAATGTGAAATTGTGAAAAAGACAAAATTATACGTAGAAAGAATTAATTCCCTCTGATGAAACAAAATAGCCTTTATTCTTCCTTGTCTAAATTCACTTGGATGTGGTTTCAGAGACAGAGAAGCCATTTCCTTCATCCCATTTAGGTTTTTGAAACCCAGCTCTGTCTCCATGTGATAACCATGTTAGCTCCATCTCTGTGTGTGTCCATGTTCCCTTTTGAATTATGCTATTGTAACAGCATAACACTGTTATGACACTATTTGAATCCCTAATCAGTCATGGGAACCCAGAGGGTGACCTTGGACCAACTGCCGCTGTCAGCCTCAGAAAAAGCAATAGTAAACGGCCACTGAATAAAAACCCATGAGAGTTGTTAACAAAATTTTGGTTTTAAAATGGTGATACTTTAATTGGATTTTAATATAATTGTTCTGTTTTTAGCACATTTTGTTTTATTGTTTGTGGCCTGCCTTGAGTTCCACATTAGGAGCAACACAGCATATAAATACAATAAACAAATGGATAAATGTGCCTCTGTCACACTAAAATGATAACAGAAATTTCATTTCCAGGTGAAATTCAGTTTCTTGCAAAGTAAAACAAAACAGACTTTCACAAAGTGTCCTCAAGCAAAATGGCTTTCATTCTCCAGACAACCGATGGCACTGAGTAAATATCCCAGGGATGGAGGGTGGGACAAGAGCAGGGGAAATGGAGCTGCATAGTCTGAGAAAGAAAATCCTCCATTGTGCATGTGGCAGGGCTCAGACTGCATTGTGGTCTGTGGTTTGCTCTTTTCCACATGCGCATGTCATAGACTCCACTTTGTAGCCCCATTTCTTAAGATTGGCTCTGCATCTCGTGGTGCCAGAGCGCAGCCTGTTCAGTCCCTTCCAAGTTGCCCAGTCTTCTGTGTGCCCAGGAGGGAGTCTCTCATCTGGTATCAGCTGCTGATTGAGGTTTGGGGTTTTAGCCTGCCACTTTTGGACTCTCACTTGCTTAGGTGTTCCTGCTGGTATCTTTGTAGATCTTAGGAAGCTATTTCTTGATTTAAGAAATTGGAGTGCTGGCTTATATCCAAACAGAGGATGGGTGGGTGATATCACTGCCTTGGTCCTTTCATTACCGGCTGCTACTTCCCGATGGATGTCAGGTGCTGCAATACCGGCTAAACAGTATAATTTCTCCAGTGGTGTGGGGCATAGACATCCTGTGATAATGTGGTATGTCTCCTTAAGAGCCATTAAAACCCTATTAAAATATATAAACACTACTCAACATTTGGACATTTCTGCAGATGCAGCTAGGCAAAATTCAGCAATCTGTGGGTGGACAAAATGAAAAATATGACTAAAAGGCAATTCTTATGTGGATGATTTTTTTAATTCGAGAGCAGAATCCCTTTTATCAGAGTTAATAACATTAATTTATAGCTCCAGGGCCCTTTTCAGTTATTCTGTTAATTGGTCTAAATCCAAGGCAATGATTCTTGGAGTTCATACTCACTCCATCTAGTTTTGCCAGTGTGAATGGTGCAGGTGTTCAGAATCTATTAGATAGTTTGGTATATTAGTTCCTCAAGATACTGGTTAAATTAAACTGAATTTATCTGCATAGCTTGCTGAAATGTCTCCTGATTTCAAAGGTGGGCACCGCTAAAATTAAACATAAGTATCTTACAATGAACTTTCCACTCCTCTTCAGCATTATTATGTCCAGGTATTGGAAATATAAGGCAGCCAGAATGCGGAATGTATGGTCCTCCAGATGTTGTTTGTTTGTTTGTTTATTTATGTACCACTTTTCTCCCCTAAAGGAACTCAAAGAGGTTTCCAACATTATAAAGGCAAAATTCAATGCCGTACATACATGTAAAAACCAAAAGATAATTACAAAACAATAACATATAACTATAAATTAACCTAACCAAATTAAAACATAAACATTAAATAACAGACATAAAGCATAAAAATTAAGCATTGATAATACGATAACATTTATATTAAAACCCACCAATAAACAACATGATTTTAAAACAGTTATTAAAATCACACCATCCAAAATCAAGTCGGTAGTCGTTCCATTGGATAATCTCTCATTGGATAATCTCTCATCATTGGATGCACCAGATAAGGCTGATGGAGTGCCAGAGGTTCTCAACTCCTGTATAGTAGTCTCTTAGTATGTCTCAGTAAATAAAGTGTGTGCAAACACCATTCATAGACAACTCCACTCTTGCATTGGCTGTTGTGAACACAATTCTCCATACAAGTTTAAATTTTCTCTGGATATTTTCTTCCCCTGTCTCCACTCCTATGAAGGTCAGAAGCTAGCTGTCCATCTCCTTAATTATATTATAGGCCCATAAAATGCCAAGAGATATTTTCCTCTCATTAGAAGGCTAGTATGTGACTATATGCAAATTTCCATGAAAGTAATAGACATTCTTTAGCTGCCCTTAATTCCAATATCAATTACTCCTGGCAGTCACTGGCAGAAGGTAAGTGTTAAAAACAACAGCTTCAGCATTTTAATGAGTCCTCCCTCCTGTTTTTTTTTCTTTTTAAACTTGAATGCTCACTAGCTGTTATATCAGTCACTTACAGATCGGTTGGGAGAGCTTATTTGGCAGAGACAGATATTCACAGCATTGCTGCTCATCTCCATTGCTATCAATTATCTTTCCCAGAGTGTTACACACTGCAAAAGCTCAGGTTTGCAGCAAGCTCAGCCTTGCCTGAAGGTTTGTTTCCCAGCTGTGTGATTTGTATTTCAGAAATACTGCCATTTAAGGAGTGGGTAAGCTTTTAAAATCAACTAAATCAGGAAACACCAGCCTTTGCCAAACATTTCATGGCATGCACATTGATACTTGTAGTGATCACTTTACTCCTTGGACACACTTCAATCAAATTAAAGTGATTTAACTTTCACTGGCCTCAACAGGAGCCAAATGTACGAATTAACAGCACAATACCAAATATGTATTTGCAAATGCAAGTCCATCTGAATTTAATGGGACAATTTATCCTCAGTGTCCAGTTTTATTTATTTATTTATTTATTTGCTATATTTGTATACCGCCCTTCTCAGCCTGCAGGCAACTCAAGGTAGTTTACAGAGGCAACAATTCAATGCCCAACAACACCATAAAAACATTTAAAAGCATTAACATAGAATATAAAACCATAACAAGATCAATAAACCATAGATCATTGGTGTCTCCTAGTTAAAACCAATTTCATTATCCAGTCGTTCCATATTCCTATGTCTGTTACACTGCATTTTCAAACGCTTGCTCAAACAGCCAAGTCTTGACTATTTTCTGGAATGTTAAAAGGAAGGGGGCTGATCTAATGTCCCTAGGAAGGGTGTTCCATAGCCAAGGGACCACCACTGAGAAGACCCTGTCTCTTGTCCCCGCCAAATGTATTTGTAATGCAGGTGGGATCGAGAGCAGGGCCTCCCCAGATGATCTTAAAGTCCTAGATCAGGGGTGGGCAATTACCGGCCCTCCAGGTGTTTTGGACTTCAACTCCCAGAAATCCTAACAGCTGGTAAACTGGCTAGGATTTCTGGAAGTTGAAGTCCAAAACACCTGGAGGGCCGATAATTGCCCACCCCTGTCCTAGATGGTTCATAAGGGGAAATGCATTTGGACAGGTAAGTTGGGCCAGAACTGTTTAGGGCTTTAGAGGCTTTGAATTGTGCCTAGTAGCAGACTGGCAGCCAGTGGAGCTGGTGCAACAGAGGAGTTGTATGCTCCCTGAGCACCGCTCTGTCCTTTCAACCCTTCGTCATTCCAGAAACGTAGGGATTTCGGATATATCTGCCACCTCTCCTTCTGAAATAATGTTCCCATCCTTGGGTTATGTTAGGTGCCTGCCCCCCCAAATAGAGGTCAGGAAAAGAAAACCCCTGCTCTTTAAAGGGGTGGGATTGGAGGGATTCAGAATACTAAAAATACAACCCCACAAACAAAATAGAGATGGAGCCCATCTCCAAACTCCAGTAAGAGAATGGGTCTTGGGAAGTTGCCCCCCTTTGGTATAAAACTTCAAACCTTCCTTCAACCTCACCACACTAGAGAATGAATCCACTTCAAATCAAGTTTCTGCCTCCTGCAGAATTTTGGGATTTGTAGTTTAGTGAGGCTGTTAAAGGCTCCTCCCTAAACTACAAACCCCAGAATTCTGCAGGAGGCAGCAACCGGATTTAAAGTGGGTTCATTCTCTAGTGTGATGAAGTACCTTAACTATAGTTTTATAAAGCAAGTGATTATTCCTACTTGTTACAGCATGTGGAAAGTAGTGCATTGTGATTAATCATTAGGACATTGAAAAGGTCACTCATTGTCTTTAGGGGGTAGCACCACTTTTCCATTACTTTTGTAACTGTGGTATGGGCAGAGCCTATTGGGGTGGCAGTAAAAGAAATTAGCAACCCCTCAGATTACTCACACAGAGGACCAGCAGTTGTTATAGTCGATACAACATGTGGTTTATCAAAGTACTTTGTTCTTCTGAGTGACTAACAGACTTCTGTGTATTTTGATGCTGTTTCTTCTAGGGTTCAAAACACAGAAACAACAATTTCTTGTGCCTCTCCTATTTTTCCATAGTAGAAGCCTTGAGTCTAAAGCTGGCAATTACTGCTGGCAAGCCTTTGTTATGTAAATGTCAATGTTTCTTACATTAGCTGAAAAATGAGTGGTGAAGGTTATTTTATAGCTGCTAATGTCTTATACGACTCTCACACTGATAAACAAATGAAATATCATTGAGAAAAGCTAGCATGGCATTGTTTCGTTACTGTGGGCTGCATGATATGCATAAAAGAGAGACGCGGGGAAGGAGAAAAGCCTTGACTCAGACAACGCAGGGACAGGCAGATCAAGTAAACTAGGATCCTGCAAATGGATTTATCACACTCTTCTGAAAGCGCATTCCTCTTCAAAAGATATTCAGAAGCACATTATGTTTGGAGCTGAGCATTAGCAACCTAGAGCAACCTTCAACTAGTTGTTGAAGATGTTCCAAACTTATTTATTCAAGCTTCTTAAAACAATCTTTCAAAAGCATGAATGTCTAGTGTTTATCTACTTTATAGCACTCCATGTTACTTAGTGAATGGACAATTTCCTGCTATAGATTGTGCTTCTTTACTCTAGATTGGAAAGAATTTGCAAATAAATTCAATATTCAGTGAAATTTCATAGATTTGGAAGAGACCTTAAGGGTCATCCAGTCCAACTCCTGCCATGCAGGAAGACACAATCAAAACCCACTTGACAGATAGTCATCCAGCTTCTGTTCAAAACCCTCCAGAGAAGGAAATTCCACCACAGTCCAAGACAATATTTTTCACTGCCAAACAGCTTTTACCATCAGAAATATCTTTCTTAAGGTTTAAGTGGAATATTTCCCCCTGTATTTTGAATCAATATCTCCATGTCCTAGTATCTGGAGCAGCAGAAAACAAGCTCCATCTCAAACATGGTATTATTTCAAATATTTAAACATGGCTTCTCCAGGCTAAACATATCCAGTTGCCATAGCTGCTCCTCATAGGGCATGGTGGAGCCCCCGGTGGCACAATGGATTACATTCTTGTGCCAGTAGGACTGATGACCGACAGGTCAGGGGTTTGAATCCAGAGAGAGCGAGTTGAGCTCTCTCTGTCAGCTCCAGCTCCCCATGCAGGGACATGAGAGAAGCCTCCCACTAGGATGGTAAAACATCAAAAACATCCGGGTGTCCCCTGGGCAATATCCTCGCAGGCAGCCAATTCTCTCACACCAGAAGCGACTTGCAATTTCTCAAGTCACTCCTGACACAAAAAATAGGGCATGGTTTAACAGAAATTCTATGATTTTGGTCCCTGTATTCCAGATTGTCAATATCCTTCTTGAATTGTGGTGCCCAGAACTGGGCATGGTATTCCAGATGATCTCTGACCAAAGCAGAATAGAGTGGGATTATGACCTACCTGAATCTAGGCACTATGCTACTATTGATGCAGGGCAGAACCCACTGTTGAATAACTATAAACATTAGAAAGAACTTCCTGATGGTAAGATGTTTGACAGTAGAATATTCTGCCTCTGCTTTCCTGCATTCTCTGATTGTTGAGTCACCTTCTTTGGAGATTTTAAAGCAGAGGCTAGCTGGCCAGGGGTGCTTTGATTCAGTGTTCTTCCATGTCAGGGGTTGGACTGGATGTTCATTATGACCTATCCCACATCTATGATTCTATCACCAGGTCCTCAAATGAAAACTATTATAAGCTAGTCTTAGAGCAATTAGTTTGGAGTTCCATGGTAGCCATCATCTGCAATCAAAGAAACACACAAGAGAATTCAATAATAAAGGCAAGCAAGCTTCAGAACTTATTTAAAACCTTAATGGTAATACACAAACATCCTATTTTGTATTATTCCCAAACAGGAAAAAAGTCAGAGCATACCACTTTGCTGTACCAAATGTCTCACATAATACACTGAAGCAAGAAAATTGAATTACATATTAAATATTTCCCTTTCACCCTCCAGAAGCTTCAGATTTGAATGCTCCCAAATCAATGTAAACCAAATTAATCAGGAACTCAAAACTTTGTGAGCCTGGTATTAATGTAAATTAGCTTGATGGATGTTCCAGACCACTGTGCTCACTATACCTCTAATGGTGCTCCCTAGCCCTCTAAGAACTTTTCCCTCTAATTATTTCAGTTTTTCTTAGCACTTTTTATATTTAAAAACATCTTAAAATTGTTGAGAAGATGCACACGATGTAGCAAAGGTTCTCTGGAATTTATTACACAAACCTGTAATTTTGTCACAATCATGTTGTTTAAGCAAATTGAAACATCCTTGCTGACAGCCAATTCCCTCACAACAGAAGCAACTTGCAGTTTCTCGGGTCACTTCTGACATGAGAAAAAATTAGAATTCTTTACTTTAAACCTCATGGCAATTGTGTGATATTGGCACATTGTTGATGCAAATCCCCATGGTCAGTATTTCACCATGTAACTCTGCTTAGATTTAGATGCACTGAGGGAGGGGGGGGAGGGTTCCCTTCATTTTTTTCCTGTTTTGTCGCAACTCCACAGGTGCACATTTCTTGCCAAACCTTCCTCCATTTTTCAATACTGGGGCTGCAGCAGAAGGAGACTATTGCACTGGGAAGAACAAGAACAATATGGGATTAATGATGGATTTTCCCCACCAACTTAAAAAAGACAATCCAACAATGAGTCAAACAATGTGATTATAGGTCAGCTACAATGTCATGTTGTCAGCCTCATTAACAAACACTTTTATCTTGCCATAATTGTGCTTTATAAGTTCTCAAAAAAGATTCAAGCAAATGAACACCTGTTTGTCCTGACTGTCATAACCTCCAATTATGCTACATTGTCCTGCTCAAAACAGTTCTGAAAGAGGAGGAATTGCTGCTAGTGGATGGTGAAGTACAGAATTAGGGAAGACCATAACAGTTCTAAACAGAGAAAAGTGACTGTTTTAGACAGCCTGTACCTTACTTTTGAATAGGATGTTATCCTACTGTTTACCTGATTACATGCATTGGATATCTATTCTTTTCTCCCTTTAAAGGTACATATTGTGGGCTATAACTTGATGTAGTCACACTAAAAATTTTAAAACATACATTAAAGAGACACTAAAATACAGTTTTAAAAGGACAGATGTTCAGAAAGGAGACAAGGTTGCTTATGTACATGCGAATGAGCAGCTATATAGGTCACTGGGTCACTGTCTTCCCAGCTAGGTTGAGATATACTATATTTCTGTTTAACTTATTTCAGTTAAATTGTATTGTAACTTGTATCTCTGTGTGTAGAAATAGAAGGCAATGAGAAGGAGTGAAATTGATAATCGACACCAATTTCTACTATCTTTCTTTGGTGACACCTTTCCTCTTCAAGTGACCAAAGTGTTTGACTATAGGACAGAGCTATGTGCTCTTCTCCATCTCTCCATGGACTCTGTAAGAGAGGGAAGAGCCTCCATTATAGCCAAGAAAGTTCTCATGCCAATTTTATTACAGATCTAAATGGTATTTTCAAGTTATAATAGTTTCCTCATGCAGATGCAACATTAATAAAACAACTTCAAAATGGGCAAGCAGACGAACGGGACAATTCTTGTAATCAGCCATAGCCCATGCCTAAAATGTAAATTACCTCACTGGCTAGAGAAGGCCTGCTGCTAAAGCTAAATGTGTCTCTTTTTGAAGGTTCTGGGAGAAGATGTATTAAGATAGTAATACTAGGATTGCCCTTCTGCCAAGTAGTTTTCTGGAATTTCACAGCTGCCTTCAAAAATTGGAAGCATGTGTATTTTCATTTTGGAAAATGTGGCAGCAGGAGAAAACAAAGCTGGATGAATAGAAATGAGGCTGAGACAGCGGGATAGCTAGGAGCAAGTCTAGAAGCCCATCTTCACTGGCTACTTAAGTTGGTGTGAAACTGACAGAGAAGGACATAATTTCACAGTGCGGATGATTACATGTAAAGTTCTAGAATTGGTTGGAGTGCTTATATGTACCACAGAGGCTGGCTTCCAAACAATTCTAGGATCTGCAGTTTCAATGGTTTCAGGGCCATGAAGAAATTGAGGACTCACCAATCTCTTTATATCCTCTGACTTTGCTTATCCTTTTAAAGCCTTTAATGTAAGTTGCTGTATGACTGACTGACTGACTGACTTTATTATTTCTGAGTCGCCCTCCACGTTAGTGCTCCGGGTGACTTACACACATCAAATTCCACAATTAAAATAGAGTACTTAAAACTAGATTAAAATATTCAGTGGTTAAATGCAGGGGCCAGGCTCGGTATTTGAGTTCCTGGTTCTGCATTAACCACGGGCTTTCCTAAATAGCCAGGTCTTCAGAGAGGTCAGGAACTGGGGCAGGTCGAGGGAGGCTCTCTGGTCCGGTGGCAACGAGTTCCAAAGAACGGGGGCCACAACGGAGAACGATCTCCGTCTCGTGGTCTCCAGGTGGGCCTCTTTCAAGCCTGGTACGTGAAGAAGGTTCTTGTTTGCTGAGTAAGTCCTTGAGTAAGCAGGCATCAACAAGCGGTCTTTTAGGCATGTTGGGCCCCGGCCCCGTAGGGCTTTGAAAGTCAAGGTCAAGGTCTTGTGTAAGGCTCTATACTCAATGGGCAGCCAGTGCAGGTGCTGCAGAGATGGTGTAATGTGGCATCTCATCAATGTTCCTGTGAGAAGCCTGGCGGCCGCGTTGTACACATTCTGGAGCCTGCGGGTTAGTGACCGGGGTAGACCTACATACAAAGCGTTACAGTAATCCAGCCTTGATGTAACCGTGGCATGGATTACTGTAGCTAGCGCTTCCGTCGGAAGATAGGGCGCCAATTGTCTCGCTTGGCGCAGGTGGAAGAAGGCCTTTTTGCTCGTGGAGGCAACCTGGGCCTCCATCGACAATTTGGAGTCCAGGATAACACCAAGGCTCTTTACTGAGGGGGACGGAATCAGCGGTTCCCCTTCAAAGGGGGGCAGCGAGAAAGGTGGTTCTGGGCAATGTGTTCATTGTGTCCATTGTTTAAACACTGTGCTTTCAAGCTGCCTTCAAATTGTATTTAATGGCTAATGCGGCCACTTTCTCTCTGTTTGCAAGATACTGTTTATAAGAAAAATGAAATGCAAAAATACAGAATGGGGGATGTCTGGCAGTACGTATGAAAATGATCTTGGAGTCCTCATGGACAACAAGTTGCACATGAGCCAAAAATGTCATGCAGCAGCAGGAGCAAAACAAACAAACACCCCCCCCCTGTCACGATGCACGGGCTTGGCCGGCCCCTTAATCACACACACAGAGACAAAGTAAAGGCTAACTACTTTATTGAATAGCAAAACAGTTCCAAAGAATATAGTCCAGTAGAATATGGTAAAATCCAAAAGGCTTGAAGTATCAATGTCCAAGATAACGTAGCAAATAGGCAAGAAGCTAGGCAAGGCTCCACAACCAATGCGGATCAGGAAACAGGGTACACTCCGCAAACCAATGCGGATCAGGAAACCAGGGCAAGGCTCCGCAACCGATGCGGATCAGGAAGCAAGGCAAGGCAAGGCAAGGCAAGGCTTGATGACCACAGCTAACTTAGCTGAAGTCCCACTCCGCTTCACACCTATTCAGATGAGACGTGGCCGGAGCACTGAGGATCCGTTCCCATGGATCCTATACTTAATCCTTCGGCCGAGGTCCCCGACGCTCTAGGCTTCTGCGTCTCCAATCGCTGCTCACGGACCTCGGCCGGTCTATGCTCTTTGACCATTCCCTTCTGCTAGACTCTATGTTCCGTCTCCTATCAAAGGTTCGGCCTTGTCTTTCCCCAGCTGTGTTGCTATCTCTCTGAGAGCTCTCCTCCCTAGCCGTTTCCCATTCGCCTTCTTCCATATCTTCCTCAGGAGGCTCCTGGGAAGATCTCCCTCCCGGATGTTCATAACTCCACGAGTCGCTATCTAGCTGCACCTGGTTATCTGAATCATCCCTAGGACCAAAACACATTTCTTCCCAGGCCAAGCTCTCTGTGGGCGAAAGAGGCCCTTGCGGGGAAAGCTGCCCTTCACCCCAGTCATCTAGCTCATCCTCTGAATCCTGTTCTAGCACAGCTGGTTCTAATGCTAATGGGACCCCAGGTCCTGTCCCCTGCCCTCCAGGCACAAACGAGAACTGCTGTGCTACACCCCCAAAGCCAATGGAATTTTGGCCTGCATAAATAGGAGTATAGTGTCTAGATCAGTGGTTCTTAACTTGTGGGCCATGGACCAATAGTGGGCCGTGAAGATGAAAATCCGGTCTGCAAGCATCATTCCTCTTTATTTTATTTCTGCTCCTTTTGCGCCACCTGCCACTCCTTCCCTGTTACTGACCATGGCATATGTTTTGTATCAGAAACTAGAGCTGCTGTGATCTATCCAATGCAATTTTCTGAACTAAAAATCAAATCTAAAAGTTTGGTACTAATATTGGAGGATCGTCCCTTATCAAAGGGGTCCCTGGTCAAAGTGGTCCCTCTCAAATGGTCCCTGGTCAAGGTGTTCCCTGGGCAAAAAAAAGGTTGGAAAAAACTGGTCTAGATTCGGGGAAGTCATGCTCCCCCTCTTTTCTGCCTTGGTCAGACCACACCTGGAATACTGTCTCCAATTCTGGGCACTGCAATTGAGGGGACATGTTGACAAGCTGGAATGTATCCAGAGGAGAGTGACTACAATGATCAAGGGTCTGGAGAACAAGCCCTATGAGGAGTGGCTTAAAGAGCTGGGCATGTTTAACCTGCAGAAGAGACGGCTGAGAGGAGACAAGATGGTCGTGTATAAATATGTGAGGGGAAGTCATAGGGAGGAGGGAGGAGGCTTGTTTTCTGCTGCCCTGGAGACTAGGACACGGAACAATGGCTTCAAACTACAGGAAAGGAGAATCCACCTGAACATTAAGAAGAACTTCCTAACTGTGAGATCTGTTCAGTAGGGGAACTCCCTACTTTGAAGTTTGGTGGAGGCCATGCAGCTTTTAAGCAAAGGCTGCATGGCCAACTGTCAGGGGTGCTTTGAATGCAATTTTCCTGCTTCTTGGCAGGGGGTTAGACTGGATGGCCCGTGAGGTCCCTTCCAACTATGTGAGTCTATGTTTCTTCCTTCTAACTATGATCCTCAAATGCTATTACTCACTGAAAATGTCTACCGTTTATGTCTATAGCATTGACTCCCTTTTGTGTGTTATCACACTCTGTCAGTGAGTAATGTGTTTATATAATGCAGGAGAAAGCATTCCTTTCCTGGGTCAATTTTGCAGGGAAAGGTGAGGGCTTTTTTCCTCTTTGTAAAAACCAGGTGCAATGTGTTTTGACTTTGGTTAGATTGCTGCTCATTTTATTAAACCCACCGAAGCTATTACTGCTTAGGTACAAGTTATTTCCCACTTGCAAATGCCAGATGGCAGGTCAGTGTGTGCCTTTTCCATTAAAATGGTAAAACGTTGAACAGTAAGAACAATTTCCCTTGCTAAGATTCTTGACAGCATTTTAGAGGCACTATTGGCTGTTGGCTGTTTACTGCCACTCTTTTTCCCATCAGCACATCACATTTTTGTTATATACTTTTATCTAATCAGCAGACCCTCTTCTTGATGAAATAAGGAATAAGAAAGTTGCTGATGTAGAAGCAGGTTCCAGAAATGCCCATTGCAGTTCCATATGTGTGCCAAGCCAAGTGAGCCAGGTTTCAGCCAAGGATGGTGACTAATGCATCCTCTAATAGCTTTTGTTTCATGCTTTATAAATGGGGCAGAAAAGAAGAAAAATTATGCAATGAGGAATTCTGTATAAACAGGAGAATATTTTTAAATGATGACTATTCACGTGTACTTCTCACCTTGATGATTTTGCTTCTTTCCTCTGTGCCACCGGTATCCTCTTCTTCTTTTATAGTCTCAGTCTTCACAAATTTCATGCTCACAGGCAAGGAAGAATAATTTCACTATTTTTCTTTTGAACAAAAGGCAATGAAAGCACGTTGGTTTTCTTTTTTAAAAAGGATCGGCAGTAGTGAACATGCCAAAACAAACACACACAAATGCACTCATCTGGAACATTTGCACAGAAGCCAGCATGCCAACACAGGAAAAATGTTCTTTTCCCCATATATTCTTTTTATTAGTACTATGGGATGAAAAAGCCCTCTGCCATGACAGCAAAAACAACCCTCCTCTGGCAAAATGTCTTGTTGAAGGCACACAAAAATATACCGACATGTATTGGAAAGATGTGTCAGCCTTCTGAAAAACTGGAAATATTTTATAGCCTTCTCAAAGACTGGAATAATGATTACATTATTTTTGTGGGCTACAACTGGTCCCAATGGCTGGAGGATTCTGGAAGTTATGGTCTTCAAAAGTCACAAAGTATCTATTAAGTAGAATATTCAGGAATATACACTGTTGTCATGCTCATATTTTTAAGATGCATTCTCTTCCGTTTTGAGAGTAGATCAAGATGTATCATGTCCAACATCCTGTTTCTTACAATGGCCAACTAGATGCCTATGGTATATCTAGAATGTAATATTAATGCAGTTTGACACCTCCTTAACAGTCATGGCTGAATGCTATGGAATCCTAGGACTTCTAGCCTGGTGAGGAATCAATACTCTTTGGCAGCAAAAGCTCCCAGGATTCCATAGCATACAGCCAAAGCCATTAAAGTGATGTCAAACTACATTAATTTTACAATATTGATTCACCCTGGATTCAGGATGTGAAGGCTGAATGCCAGTCCTGATACTGCTCTTGCATTTGGTATTCTGATGTTTTTGAAACAAAACCCACAGCCATGGCTATTGATTATGTTTTTACTGTTTTATGGAACCTGTTGTGCATTTGTATTGTACATTTTATTCTTGTTGTGATAGAGCCTGCAGGGAAAATATTGACTAATAAATAAATAAATAAATAAATAAATAAATCTAGTAGTTATTAGTCATAGGCACGAAATTTGTCCCATTCATTTAATTCGTGTTTCCATTTTGTACTGTCCGTTCGGATGGCATGAAACAGAAAGGCCCCTCCTGAAATGAAAATGCAATTGATACAAAAGGCAGGAGGGCCTGCCTTTCGAATGGATTGTGTGGGGCCTGGCAAAGCCTGCAGCTGAACACCAAGAAAGGAAAACTCCTTACTAGGCACTCAGTTGCAGGCCCTGCGAGGCTTGGGTGCATAGGCCCAAAGCCTGCAAATTGAAAGAACATTCGATGTGGCAATTGTAAATGCAAATATAAGCCATACAGTATTTAGTTTTTCAGGGCTTATTTTAGAACAAATCTGTACAGGATTGCAGAGTAAAGCTGATTCAAAGTTCAACCACATTCATCATCTGAGGCATTCAGCATAAAGTGTGCCTTTCCGGTATTGCCTGAACATCAAACATGGCCAGCTCTTTCATGTCACCTTGTGGCACTTCCAAGGCAACCTTCTCAGCAGCCAAATGGTCAGTTCAGTATTCAACAGATAGAAAATTGGTTGACAGAGAAGCAAGACTGAACTGGTTCTGAAGCTGGGGGTGCAAGTGTGATTGAAATACTGTTGTGTGCCTTCAAGTCTTTTCTAACTTATGATAACACAAAGGCAACCCACCACAAGGGGGTTTTGGGCACAATTTCTTCAGAGAGGGTTTGCTGTTGCCTTCCTCTAATACCGAGTGTGTGATTTGTCAAAGGTCACCATCATTCAATAGTTGCAATGAAAAACCATAGTTAAAAGCCACTGCAGTATAAAACAGCGACTCATCAAATACGTTATGGATGTAGGAGGCACAAATACATCTTGATGTTAATAACTGAAAATAAAGTTTCATTCCTATATTATACAAGTGAGCATGTGGTGCCACCTAGCGATCAATGTTATATATTAGTCTCCCAAGATACATCATAACATGAACAAAGCTCATGAACAAATGAGGAAGAAGCTGGTGAATATGTTTTACAAATGACTGATCATGCTGATTCAAACCCACCTGGTTATAACATCCAGGGTTGCACAAACTGCATGTAGGCTCTTTCATATAATAAACTAACATCCTCATTAGCTGTTTCAATGGCAGATTTTTTGTGTGTATCAGGAGCGACTTGAGAAACTACAAGTCACTTCTGGTGTGAGAGAATTGGCTGTCTGCAAGGACATTGCCCAGGGGATGCCCGGATATTTGATGTTTTACCATCCTTGTGGGAGGCTTCTCTCAGATTCCCGCATGGGATGCTGGAGCTGATAGAGGGAGCTCCTCCATGCTTTCCCCAGATTTGAACCCACGACCTCTTGGCCTTCAGTCCTGTCAGCACAAGGGTTTGACCCATTGCACCACTGGGGTCTCCTCAATGGCAGATGGAATTTAATAATAGAATTATAGAACTGATATTAAGATATCAAGTAAAGTCCACAAAATATGTTAAGCACCTCGGATAGCACTTTTAAGATGGAACAAAAACCAAAATTAGATTCATTGCCCCAGTGGCATGCAAGCCACCAGTGGTCTAGGTTTTACTGCCTCTCACCAATGACTGATCACTAATCTATACAAAACCAAGGGTAAAGGAAGGAATGAAAGCAAAACATAGCCACTTATCTAGAAACAACACTAAATTACAGTAGCGCCTGAATGTTACTTTTAAGAAGTATGGATATAATAACATACTGGAGCCATCCATAACTGAACAGTAATGTTGACGTGATGGGAAAATGGGGGAAAATGTGAATTGATTTTTTGGTGGATTGTATTATAACAATGTATAATGCACAATTATAAAAAGTCCTACTACTGGCAGTAATATAATATTAAGTTTCTTGGAGGACACTATCAATGTCTGTTAATTAAAAAAATACTGCTTAAGATTCCTCTTCCTTTATTCAAGTTACTTTCTCATTCTTTTAAAATCAGTGTATTTTATGCTGCAAGTCTAAGATCTACAAAGATACTCGCAGGAACACCTCAGCAAGTGAGAGTCCAAAAGTGACAGGCGAAAAGCTGGAACCTCAATTCGTGGCTGATACTGGATGAGAGACTCTGCCTTGGGCACACAGAAGACTGGGTGACTTGGAAGGTGCTGAACAGGCTGTTCTCTGGCACCACAAGGTGCAGAACCAATCTTCAGAAAAGGGGCTACAAAGTGGAGTCCACGACATGTGAGTGTGGAGAAGAGCAAATCACAGACAACTTACTACAATGCAGCCTGAGCCCTGCCACATACACAATGGACCTTCTCACAGTGATGCCAAGTTTTGAACTTTGTGATTTTAAATACGTTATAACTGTACCCTCAATTTGCTTCTGACATGATAAATAAAAATAAATATGCATATTTTAGTTCAAATTTCAGATAAAAATAAAAACATTCATTCTATTCCCACTGAGCATGTAATATTTTGAAAACAACATGTACATTTTGCATTCATGTGATGCCTCCATGTATGTGAAAGTATTAGTTTCTAGTCAACTTGAAAATGTACATTTGGGGCTGGACTAGATGGCTCTTGCAGTGCTTTACAACTCTTATGGTTCTATGCATCTGTGCCTGTTAAATTAATTTTAGCTCTAAAGCAGTCCCAGAGTTACAAACATCCAACTTAAAAATGACTTATAGTTAAGGACGGGGATGAAAAGTTGGCTCCATTGAAGCTTTATCTCCAATTCTTGTTTCCACAACAAGCCACATTGTTCTAAATCCAATTATCACAAGGACCAGAAAAAAATTGTCTGAAAACAAAATTAATAAATGGGAAGAAAACCTATGGAGTAGGTAAGCTAAGCTGGTAGCCTTATCACTACTACCATCCCTGGCTACTGGCAAATAGCCAAAGATGAGAGGAGTTTCAGGCCAAGATGCCTTGAGGGCATCAGGTTGCTTACCTCTAGAATGGCAGTCTTCAAAGAGGAGAGCTATTTACAAAATGACTCCCATATTCATGGAACTTGCACCCATGATTTCACTTCCTCACCTGAAAATAAGGTCTCTCTAGGCATCTGCTAGCTTCCTCATCATGATTCTGTTATGCTTCCACCAGAAGTTGTTCCTGTCAATAAGGTTCACTATTATTTGCAGTTTTGCATTTTCATAATAAATCCAGGAACCTATGCCTTACATATATGGGAATGATACTGTAAATGTATATCCAGTCTTTCTCTCACAATATGATTTGGGTTTTAAAAAATACAACAAAAAGAAAACATAACACAAAAACATAATTGATTTGAAAGCAGTGATTTAAAAACAGTTTCAACAGGCTGTTAACATAATAAAAGTGCAACACACCCCAGTTAAAACATGTCAGCGGACACTCAAAGGACCGACAACATTCTCACATACACGTCGGAAAATGCATTTTATAGTTGGAAATCCAGCTGGATGAATGCTGAATAGCCATTCTCCCCATTGTAATCCTGTTTTATATAGGATTTTAAATTAAATAATGCATTTCTGACTTATTTCACATGTCCAGTTCGGACTTATTTCACAGCCACAAGATCACTCCACGCAATCTGTACATTGCCCTTCTTCATCCCTTTCGCCTGTTTTTGCACATTTTCGAGACTCATTAAAAGACTCCATTTCAAGTTTGTTTCTTGCAACTGCACCATTTTGTGCAGTTCCATGATTTTTTTAAAAAAAAGTAAATAAGAGAAATTAATTACTGACATCATAGTCTTTTTCTGAGGCCCTTTCCACACAGCTGAATAAAATTCCAAATTATCTGCTTTGAACTGGAATATATGGCATTGTGGACTCAGATGACTCAATTCAAAGCAGATATTGTGAGATTTTCTGTCTTGATATTCTGGATTATATGGCTGTGTGAAAGGGCCTTGACTGAATCACATCAGCCTTATCATGTATGCACACAAAAATCCTTTTCCAGTATGCTGTCAGTAAACTAAAGATGAGAGTTATTAGTTTTTCAAAACCTACTGCCCATCTATACTTTTACCAATGAATTTGGCACAACAATGCTGTGTGGTAAACTGGGGGCCCTTCCACACAGCCCTATATCCCAGAATATCAGGGCAGGAAATCCCACATCATCCAAGTGTGGACTCAGATAACCCAGTTCAAAGCAGATACTGTATTGTGGGATTTTCTGCCTTGATATTCTGGAATATAGTTCTGTGTGGAAAGGACCTGAGCATTCATTCACAGTTGGAAAAGCTTCAACTCATATTAAAGGTAGTGTGATAATTTCCTAAGTAAATATGTGTTCATATAACTAGCTCAGTATGAGATCAGCACGATGCTTCTTTGTCATGATCTTGGAGAAATCCTGTTTGTGTGAATGAGTGCCTGCCTACTGCTTGAAGTAGACCTTTGGATTCTGTGGGGAACTGTACAATAGTTGTAGTACTCCTCACCATACTACAAATGCTTGAATGTCAGAGGCGAGAACCATGGCAGTCAAAGAGGTACCAAACTGCCGGTGGCATCAAACTCCAGGCAATCATTTTAGAACGCTTTCAGAACTCCTAGGCCAGCCTTCAGCAGCCTCATGTTATCCAGATGAGTTGCTATCAGATAAGAGACATTACAGGGCAATTAGCAGCATACAACCTTTTCACACCCATTATCAATTAATGCTAATTAATCATTGAACAATTGTAAACCTTCTAAGCCTAAAACAAATACTTTCAAAATTTCCACTGCTATTTACAACAGTATAACTTAAATGAAGCTAAACAAGCAAAAAAAAACCTCCAAGGCATAAGAGGAGCATTTTTAAAAAAATTGTGTGGTTGCATCAATGTGTGCTAACGTCTACCTGAAAACAAAGACTTGGTTAAATATTTGACTACTTTAATCAGGTCTGGCTGTCATCACACAATGGTATTGTTTGGTTCACTCCTGTTTTTCCACATGTGCTATGCAGAGGTTGTTGTGAAATTTCCAAACAGATTGGACAGAGAATGTGCGAATTAGAGTATTAAAAAAAACCCAAAAGGCCATAATCATATTGATGCATTAAACTAATGGTTGCACTTATTTTAGTGCTGCAAAGAGGTGGGGAAGGAAGGAAGATAAAACCTGCCAGTTCTGAGTTGCCTATTTCTCCAGTACCTTCACAATCATTCACCCACACAGTTGTTTTCCTGCAACTTCTTGCAACAATAAGGTTATGCTGGTGTCATCTACCAACAGGACTGACAGCCACATAGACACATATATACCTGAACTGAGGCAATTTATATCTCTTCTTAGCAATATAATTTTGAGGCATGTGTAAACACTCTCACTCCTCCCCTCTCTCCACCTACAAGATTTTATTGCACGGGGAAAGCCAACTGGCCTTGTAATCTTTGGTGATGGTCCCTATCACATGGAGTTGTGCACATCTGCCTCTTTCCCATTATAGTTCCATCCATCACTATTGACAAGTAATGGGTAAAGCCTATCAACAGTTCACAGTCCTCCAACTTTTTTTCTTGTAAAAACATCTTGATTGTAGTTTTAACATACAAGACTCACTTTAAAAAAAGACTTAATGAAGAAAAAAGAAAGAAAAGAAAAGGGAGCTGTAAAGACAGACGAGGAAAGAGAAAGAAAGAAAAAGAAAAGAATAATGATAATAATATATTTTTAGAAAGAATAAAAAATATAATAGATAGCTATGCAACCTCCAGTCATCATCAGTGTGGTTATTATCTTTCAGTTCTTGTGTATCTTCTTTATATTTTTTCTCCCCTTCTTTGAGCTCTACTTTTGGGTTGTTTTAGTTTCTTCTTCCTGTATCTCCATCTTCTTCTTTTTCTTTGTTTGATATTTTTAAATATTCATTTAACGGGCTCCAATCTGTTTCCTTTTGAGGTTTTCCTTGATATTTTGACATGAGATATGTCAATCTATCCATATTTTTTTATTTCTAGCATTTTAAACCAGCCATTGTTCTATCAAGGGGATTTCATTTTGTCTCCAAAGCTTGGGGTAGGTTATTTTCACTGCTGTTCTCACGTAGTTCAAAATCTTTTCTCTATTTTTGTCTAACTTCTGGTCTGTCATTTCCAACAGCTAAGTCTCCGGTTTCATCTGGATTTTTATATTCAATATTTTTTTGGATCTCCAACATTTCTGGCACCTACCTTGATGAGATGTGCCAGTATCTCTTTTGTGCTGGCATGCCTGCAGTGAAGTAACATCAGAGGGTAGGAATCTCCTCCTCCTTCTACTCCTCTTCACTATTACCAACCCATTCACTTTCCATTTTATTTTATATTTTATAATTCCATCTGCCCTTTTTAAAAGATTCTAAATTGCTATGAAATAAAAATAAAAATAACATAGAATAGCAGGAAGGCAGGTTTGCAAGGCTATGCAAATGTACAAATGTAGGACCATGAATTGCATCGGTGCAATTTTACAATTGAAGAGAGGTGCAATATTGAGTGTGCTCTACCTGGTATGTATCCAATGATAACAGTAGGACTCAAAACACACCGTATACACATGCCATTGAATTAGTTCAGGTTATACGTAAGTAAACTGTATTTTGAACATTTTCACACATATTTATTTTATTTATTTATTTCCAACATTTCTACCCCGCTCTTCTCAACCCCAGAAGGGGCACTCAGAGCGGCCTAACAAAGGCAACAATTCGATGCCGAAACACAGTATAAATACAATATAAAACCAAAAACATTGAGCATTAAAATACATTAAAATACATTTAACATTAATACATCATATACATTCACTTAAGTTAAAAACAGTGTTCCATCCATAATAGGAGCATTGAGCCATATCCATCAACTTGCCATTACAATCAATCCAAAGTGCTGTATTGTGCTAATGTGCAAACACCTGGTCCCATAGCCAAGATTTTACCTTTTTCCTGAATGCCAGAAGGGGTGGGGTTGATCGTATGTCACTTGGAAGTGTGTTCCACAGATGGGGAGCCACCACCGAGAAGGCCCTATCTCTCATCCCCACCAACCGCATTTGAGAAGTCAGCGGGAGCAAGAGCAGGGTTTCCCCAGATGATCTTAAATTACGAGGTGGGACGTAGAGGCTGATGTGTTTGGACAAGTAAGCTGGGCCAGAACCGTATAGAACTTTAAAGGTCAAAACCAGCACTTTGTATTGAGCTTGGAATTGGGCAGGCAGCCAGTGGAACTGACACAACAGGGGGGTGGTATGCTCCCTGTATGTGCCTCCAGTTAGTAATTTGGCTGCCGCCCGTTGGACTAGTTGCAATTTCCAAACTGTCTTCAAAGGCAGCCCCACGTAGAGTGCATTGCAGTAATCTATTCGGGATGTGACCAGAACATGGACGATCGTAGCCAGATCATACATGTGTCATACACATACACAGCTGGACTGGAAAAAACACAAAAATATTTATGTAGAAGAAAGTTTGACTTTGTTTTCTTTTAATATTTTTAGTTATGTTTATGGTCTGGAAAACTTTAGAATTGGGGGATAAAAGAGGACTACAGCTCAGCTTGCCTGCATAATTTTCTTTCTGGAAAATTAGCAGTTGTCATACTATAATATTTATGACCCTCATATATAGAATGAGACATATTTAATTGACATTAGTAATCTTCACATTAATAAAGGTTGTGTGAAAAATACAGCACTGAGAAAGTAATGGATTGTACAGCTATGTTACATAATTTCTGGTAAACAGTTTAGGAGCATTTTGTTGGTACTTATTGTAAACAATTCCAGTTGAAATCCCAGCCAGTCTAATGTAAATCATCCAGAGACCTATTGATCGGAGTCACCTTACTTTCCCCCATCCCTCTGTCCTCCTTTATACCTTTTTCCGCCCTCTTTTTTCTAATGCATGGCGAAAGTCAGTTTCCATGGGTTCCCTGGTGGTCTTCTCCTGGTGTTTTCCATGTGACGTGACACTATGATGGAGATCACCTGTCCCTTTCTTTTTGCACTGAACAGAAGCTCACCTGGAAAGAAGCTGAATATTCTTGTCCCTCTTGTTCAGGACTCAGTCTGAGTTTAATTATAATTATTATTATTATTATTATTATAATTATTTATTTATTTATACCCCACCACCATCTCCCCAAGGAGACTCGGGGCGGCTAACATGAGGCCAAGCCCAACAATTATAGTAAAGCAAAGTAAAAATACATACAGCAAATAATAACATCAAATAAAATGCAAACAATAACAAAATAATACAATAAGGCAAACATAGGATATGAAATAAAAATAGTTGAACACAGTAGGTTGGGTCAAATGCAAGGAGTAAAATTATAATGTATTCTCAGGCAAAGTGCCCCAAAGCACTTCTATCCCAGGGCAAAACTGATTCAAGAAACTCTTGGAGCAGGCACAATAATTTAATTGTAGGCTTCTGTCAGGTTGGTTCTAGGAGACTCTGAAATGTATGGCCCAGGAAGAACAGGTTCTTCTGGGGTACTCGGCCCATTTCTCTCCAGGTGTCCCTATAGTCTCTCCCAACTCTATGTTTCTATGAGACAAGGGGTCAAAACTCCCCACTCAGTCATAAGAGAGCTTGAGTCAGCCATATTCTTTTGGCCTTAAAGGAAGTCAATAGCAAAGACAAATCTTGCCAAGAAAAACCCATGGCCATCCAAAGGCAGAAGTGCCAGTTTGAAGGTCAACAACAACAAACATTGAGACAAAAAATGCTGTTTTCAAACATTAACATAATGAATTATGAGTAGCCCAGTTACATCATTTAAGAGAAGTTTTGGACTGAGACGTCTGCTGCTTACGAAAGCACATCAGAGATATTGGAATTCAATTACACAACAGCAAACTTTGGCCTTTAGAAAGTTGATAAGGAAACTTGAAATTCTAAACAAAGCTAAGGTCTACGTGGTCATAGTCATAGAATCATAGAGCTGGAAGGGGCCTTGTGAGTCATAAAGTCCAACTGCCTGCTCAGTTGGACTCTAACTAAAACATTGGCAGCAGGTAGCTCTCCAGCCTCTTTTAAAAGACATTCAAGGGGAAAGACCCCATTGTAGGCAACTGATTCTATGATAATTTGTATAATTGTATTTTATGTATTTTGTTCCTTGGGTATTTGTAAACTGCTCCGAGCCTTCGGGGAGGGGCGGTATACAAGTTTAAATAATAAATAATAAGTCAATAAGTAAATAAATAAAGCAGTCTCGCTGTCAAGATATTCGTTCTAATATTTAAATGAAATCTACTCTCCTGTAACTTCAAACCATTAGACCTGTTCCTATCCCTGATGCAGCAGAGAGCAGCCCTGCTTCCTCCTCCCTGTGAAAGCCCTTGAGGTATTTTACATACTACAGTCATGTCACCCTTCAATCACTCTTCATCAAACTGAACATGCCTAGATCCTTCCACTTTTTTGTTTTCCATACCTCTGATCAGCCTTCCTCCCTTAACGGAACTTGTCCATATCCTTAATAAAATGTGGTATTCAGAACTGAATGCAGTACTCCGGATGCTACCTGACTAGGAAGGGAACATAGATAATACAGGGGTACTATTGCTTCCCTCGACCTGGAAACTATGCTTCTATTAATAAAATCTAAAATACAATTAACCCTCTAAAATCCATGGCTTTCTGGGCTTTTTAAGAGATTTGGATGCATTTTGAGATGGCTTTACAGGGGTATTAGAGAAATCCTTTGGGGATTAAGGCTATCAATGGCTACCAGTCATCTTGCGTATTTGATTAGCGACAGTGTGTCTATTAGTATTGGTTGCTAGGGAACACTAGTTGGATATTGTTTTTGAGTTCACAGCCTTGCTACCCGTGGAGTCCCCTACAGAGACTTCTATTCCCTCTATGCCATGCTCACCAACACTAGAAAAGTCCATCCTTAAGCATGGCCATCTAGAATTTAAGGTGGGGTTTTTTTGGACATTAATAATTGTAACAATGGTTTCACAATTGAAAATCTGAATACCAAATAATTAAGCTATTATAAACCCAGTTTATAAGGAGCCCCCAGTGGAACAGTGGATTAAAGTGTTGAGCTGCTGAATTTGCTGACCAAAAGGTCACAAGTTTGAATCTGGAGAGCGGCATGACTCCCGTGGTTAGCCCCAACTTCTGCCAACCTAGCAGTTTGAAAACATGCAAATGTGAATAGATCAATAGGTACAGCTTCTGCAGGAAGGTGACAGCACTCTATGAAGTCATGCTGGCCATATGACCTTGGAGGTGTCTATGGACAACACCGGTTTTTGCAATTGCCTTGAAAATGTCAGATTTTCTCTCTCCTACTTTCTCCTACTCGTCAGCTTACTCTGTTGTTCTAAGTTGATTTCAAAATTAAAAACAAAGCAGGAAAGGAGAAAAGAAAGGGCTGAATCATGTGTTGCCATCAAGTTCAGGCAAAAGCAAACTATAGCAGCCTGTCCTAGTTTATCTGTTCTTCCTTGTTTGTGACTTTTGCCACCTTGACACACAATAATGTTGCTCGGACACACATGATTTTCACCTGTAAAAGGTTAATTGTGGGGGATTTTCTGAATAACGATGTTGTGCAGAAAGACTGGGATATCAAGAAAAAGTGGTTCTTGGGAAAACATAGACTTCAACATACTGTAAGATTAGGAAAGCCCCCACTCTGGAAACCTTAAAAAAAAACACCCGAAAACCTCGCTTTTCCGCTGTGCCTTCAGAGAGTAGTTATTTAATTTCTACCATTGCTCTCCTCAATGCCCCCGTTCTTTGAGTCCATCCGCCCTCCCCCATAAAGGGTGTTTTCCCCCCATAAAGGATGCTATTCCACTTATCTCACCCTGAGTTTTTTACATTTTATGTGTGTGCCTGCCGCCCGCCCTGTCTTTGTGATTTTAGATATCTCGTTGTATATTGTTTTTTTTATTTATATGTATGTATTTTTATTGTGTTTATTGCTGATGTTTTGATTTTATTTTATTGTAATTTGCTGTTTGGGCTTGGCCTCATGTGAGCTGCCCCGAGTCCCCATTGGGGAGATGGGGACAGGATATAAATAAAGTAAATTTATTTATTTATTATATTAAGGAGAGAGCCTTTTTAAAATTAATGTGATATAATGAGGTGTTTAAACATATTCTGACATTCTCTTGATCACAAAGATATATTTCCTGCCTTGCAATGAGTATCTTTAAAAAATACATTAGGATTTTATTATTTTTTTGCATATGATATAGGGGGGAGAAGTAGCTGGTGGCACTATTGCTATTATCCAATTTTTCCTAAAACATAGTAACCAATAATTCTAGTTAGGAATACTTTGCATGGATTTTGCTTTGAAAATGTCTTAAATTTGAGTGAATGGTAAAGTATGTTATACTTATTTTGCACAAGTTCCCATTTGCACACAGATCTAGACACATTTTTTAATTTTTGAATGTATATTTTCTGATTATATATTAGATTGTTTGTGTTAAATAATTAATAAAAATAATTTCCAAAAAAAGGAGAGAGCCCAATCTCCATTGCCCCCTACTCTATATACGCATATAGAGTAGGTGGCATAAAAATCTAGACATTTTAGTTAGAAACTTCAATCTGGGATGATTCATCCATAGATCAACTTTAACTTAACCCTCATATATACAATAAGAACCACCCCTTTCTCTGATTAGAGTGGTGAAAGGCAAAAGCTTAGTATGTTTCAGGAAAACCTAAAATAAGCACCAATCCTTTCTACTCTCTCTGCAGTAACACTGTTTTGGGCCTTTCAATGCCTGGGCAGGGAAATGGCAGCAACGGTAGGGGCAGCTTTCCCCCTGAGTCAGTTATTGTGCTTTTCCCTCTCAGCAGGATGATCCTCAACTTATCCATGGGTCATATCAAAATCCATAATTCTGGCCCCAAAATGTGCACCTAACCTATTCATGAGGTTGACTTATACTTAACTATATATAGTAATTGATTCTTAAAACATACCAATCATCAACTGAGGGGAAATGTGCAAAATTTGCTTCCATGTCATACAGGTTTGGACAGTCAGGACTGCACTTGTTGCCCAAAGAATGGGAAACAACAGCCACAGCCAGGAAAATAAAAACTGTATAGACATAAGGTCAAAAACAAAGTTGTTTTTTGATGGAAAATCCAGAAGAGTTAAAAATTAAGCTTTAGTTTAAGTCTTGACAAATAACTCTAGGTTCCATCTGAAATTAGGTTGGCAATCCTTCATTTATGGGCTCAGACTAATTTAAGTCTTGGGAAATCCCCTCAACCTGATAGCCAAAAGCTTTAGATAACAGCTGGATGACACAAATGCTTATAAAAAAGGCAAATAAACTCTTGTTCATCTTTTGATTTTGACTAAGATTGTTGCAGGGTGATTCCTTGCTCTGTATCCTCACTGTTTTGGTGGGAGAGGATGACATTGTGAGGGTCCTCCCCCCCCCCCCCCCCGAAAGTATAGCAAGGTAAGATTCACCAGCCCCTAGAGACAGATAGCTTTTGTTGGGGCACATTCATACTCCATAATTAAAGTGTTCTTCTTCTTCTTTGATTGGTTTATTTCTTTCTATGGAAATTAGGAATTGGAAGTCTAAAGTGAGGCATTTATAATTTGTAGCCAGAGCACCTCATTACCGTACTAAATTACAAAACACAGGATTCCTTAGGACACAACCTTAGCAATTAAGTGGAAAAACAGTACTATGATTCAGCATTGATGATGGTCTCCTAGTTAAATCTCATAAGAGTTTTCTTTTTCACTCAACACCCTTGAACTTCTATCCACAGGTTCTAGTTCTATTGAAACTAGTTCTTGGGAACTAGTATTGAAAAATGATTCCAATTTCCCTTTGGAAGCATAGCATTGGAGAGGTCTGAAATTAGCATCACATGTGTCTATCATGGGATAGACAGATCTTTGCATGAAGAAAATTACATGAATTACTGTGTTTATCTTGGGTAATCTCATATGATGTAGCTGTTTGGTGGGGCTCCAGGGTACATACAGTATATGTTGTCGAATGAATTCAAATTAACACCACTTTAACTGTCATGACTCAATGCTATGGAATCTGGGTCGTGTTGTTTGGTGAGGCACGAGCACTCTTTGCAGAAAAGGATAATGAACTTTAAAAACTACCTGCGGATTCACAAAACCATGGTCCAGCCAGAAACAACCCCCCCCCCCCCCCATGGATACAGAAGTATTACACGGTATACAGAGCTGTTGCACTCAAATCTATACACATGATCAAAGTGAAAATATGTATGTGTGTATGTGGCTGAGATGTCCACTTACACAGCAAGCTCCTGCTTCCATGAATTGCTATAACCCCCCTACTCAGGAAACACGAATGGCCTTCCCTCCAATGACATTTCAGGTTACGGTGGGCACCATGAACATGTACAAGAGCCCTGCCAATGTCCTCCACAAACAAAATACTGCCCACCACTCAAGTGAAGGCTTTCATATGGGGACAATTTTATCCTAGATTTTTTTCCCTCTACCACAGGCATCTCAGTATTTCCTACTCTCTCAATTGGTGAGGAATTTGCATGACCTTTCCCACTGCCTCTCCCATAACCCTTTCTTATTCTTTTCTATGGCACACAGCAAACAGAGGATTTGATCAGCAATTTAGGTTTGGGGAGAATTCACCATGATTTGTAGGAGTTGTAGGTCCTAGGATGTATAGTTCACCTGCAATCTAAGAGCACTCTGAACTCCACCAACGATGGACCTGGAACTAACTTGGCACACAGAACTCCCATGACCAACATAAATACTGGAGGTCTTTGGAGGGATTTATAGGAGTTGTAGTTCACCTAGATCCAGAGTGCACTATGAACCAAAACAATGTTGGATCTGGACAAACTTGGCATGCATACTTGATATGCCCAAATTTGAATACTTTTGGATTTTGAGGAGCATTGGCCTGGACATTTTGGAGTAATAGGTGCTGGGATTTATAGTTTACCTGCAATCAGTGAGCACTCTGAACTCTGCCAAAGATGGAATTGGACCAAACTTGGCACACAGAACCCCCATGACCAGTAAAAAATATTGGAAGTCTTTGGTGGAAATTCACTTTGATTTGGGAGAGTTGTAGTTCACCTACATCCTGAGAACACTGTGAACCGAAACTTGGCACACATACCCAAAATGCCAAAATTTGATTGCTTTGGGGGGGGGGGTGACCTTCCTTTCTGGGAGTTATACTTCACCCACAACCAGAGAAACTATGACCTCCACCAATTATGAACCTGAACCAAACTTGGTTGACAGAACCCCCTATGACTAACTCAACCTACTGGAAGGGTTTGAGGAGACTGACTCACCATAGTGGGAGTTTCAGTTTACCCTACAGCCAGAGAGCACACTGAACCCCACTTATGATGCAACTTGTGGGCCACGGTCCAGCACTTTTGGTACTAATGTTGCAGAGCGGTCCCTGGTCAAAGTGGGCCCTGTTCAAGTGGGCCGTGGTCAAAGGGGCCCCTGTTCAAATGGTCTCTGGTCAAAGTGGTCCATGGTCAATTGGGCCCTGGTAAAAGTAGTCCCTGATCAAGTGGGCCCTGGTCAAAGTGGGCCCTGGTCAAAAAATGTTGGGAACCACTGATCTAGAGCAAACTTTCCCAACATAACAAACTTTAAATACTAATGGAGTTTTCCAGGGTTAATCTGGCATGATGTGAGTTGTTCATCCACAACCTTATGCATTTTGTACAATTTAAAAAATGACTTTTTCAAATAACCCGGACAACGCCAGGTACCCAAGTTAGTGAATACATAAAAATTATTTATTTATTTACTATATTTCTATACCACCTCTATCAGCCCAAAGGTGACTCAAGGTGGTTTACACATGGCAACCAGTGCCCACAATATAAAATACAATAAAAAACAGGTATATACTAACAGATAAACACAATAAACAATTAGCAATTAAAATAAAAAATACAGTTTGCAGCATCTCATCATTAAAATCATTTTCCATTGCACCGTCATATCATTCCGTAATCACAATTAAATAGTTGTATTTCATCTGCAAAAGCCTGCTTAATGATCCAGCTACGTTCTTGAATTGAATCATGCTTAGACTACAGTAAATACTTGATGTTGCAAAAGGTCCCCGGTTCAGTCTTCAGCATCTTTAAATATAACAGAAAAACTACTATCCCAGTTTCTGGGGCATTAGACACTATCAGGATTGGCAATAAAGAGTGGATGGGCCAAGATAACTTCTTATATACCAGTAGTCATATTTGGAATAGGCTGAAATTTAGTTTACCATGGAACATTTTGTTCAGCATTTAATAGGAAATTTAATAGGAAAGCTGTTAAGAAATAAAATCTTGTAATGCAAAACTTCACATCAGTGAGCAAAGGGAGGCAGGGAGGAAATCATACTTTCCTGGAAAGTATTACACTCTTGCTATGTCTGACCGATAGGAAGGTGAGCATAGGGCTGGACAGTCTATGACGACTGTTACATTGTCATGGGGCACATTTGTTGTTGCAAATGTTTGGAAATGTGCAAAAATTGTTTTTAAAAAGTATTTCTGGTAAGAGCAAAGTTAAAGATTGCAATATTACTTGTTGGGAAACAACTGCAGAACTACCACGAAGAAGATAGAAGGGTAAAGATTGGGAAGTTGCATCAGCAGAAAATCTGACATACCAACTAGGAACTGTCATAAGCATTGCTCATTCAAAAATAAATAAATAAATAAATAAATAAATAAATAAATAAATAAATAGGGATGGAACCATATAAGAAGGAGACATATGTTTTATCTTTTTTATTTTTTGAAAAGGATAATAAAGTAACATCTTAAGGAACGGCTCCTTTATATGTGAGCATTAATCCAATAATATCATTTTACCACGTGGTTGCCATTCACCAGTTACTTGCTTAATTCGTTCTTCCCTTATCAACTTCCATTCTTGCAACTGTAGTTCTGAATAAGTCCATTCAGTCAAATCAAATATGTGATGTTGCTGTATCAAAAACAAATGGCTAGATATGTCTAATCCAGAATGTAGATACCCTTGCTACTGTTAAGGTTAAAATGAAATAGATTGAAGAAATGATTGTGTTAAACTTTGTGTGTATATTTGAATATTTTAATTAAAAATAAAAGATAAGACGTTATTATGAATTTGTGTTAGAAGTTGTAGCACAAACAAAGAGGCAGTAAAAGATTATGGTTCATTTCAGATTCATAGTAATTCAAGTGTTAATAGACAGGATTTAAAACAAATAATGGATAGAAATATTGATTTACATAAACATAATTTAATCTTCTAAGAATTAATTAATTATATATTCTACAGTACTCTTGGTTTAATTTTCTATATTACTTCTTTATTTATTTGCCGTACTTATATCTTGTCCTTCTCAGCCCCGAAGGGGACTCAGAGTGGCACACATAGAGGCACAATTCGATGCCATACATTACATACAATACATATCTAGCAAATTAAAAAATATTAAAACACCTGCTAAAAGCATATCAACATTAACATTATTAAAATCACATAATCCAGTATCATAGTCCAGGCCATTCCAGTTATCATTGCACCATTCCATGTTCACATATTGCACTAATCAATTATCAATCAATTATCCCACATCCAAGTTTTTAGGGTTTTTTCCTAAAGGTCAGAAGGGAGGGGCTAATCTGATGTCACTTGGGAGGGAGTTCCACAGGCACTGAGAAGGCCCTGTCTCTCATCCCCACCAACCGTATCTGTGAAGAGGGTGAGACCAAAAGCAAGGCCTCTTAATCTTAATTTCCAAGATCTTAATTTCCAAGATGGTTCATAGAGGGAGATACATTCAAACAGGTAAGCTGGGCCAGAATCATTTAGGGCTTTATAGGCTAAAGCCAGCACTTTGAATTGTGCTCAGAAATAGGTGTCAATGTGTTCAACCGAGTCTGCTCATCCAAGAATGAACTCCACTGAGAAAATAGTCATAGACTTCACAACCTCTGAGGATGCCTGCCACAGATGCAGGTGAAACGTCAGGAGAGAATGCTTCTAGAACATGGACATACAGTGCGAAAAACCTACAGCAACCCAGTGATTTTGGTCATGAAAGAATTCAACAATACAGCCATAGATATAAATTAAAATCAATTTCTGAATGTATGAATGTTATCGATTAATATTGAGGATTGAGATTAAGAAGAACGCAGATGAGCTCTCTTTGTCAGCTCCAGCTCCCCATGCGGGGACATGAGAGAAGCCTTCCATAGGGATAATAAAAAATCAAAACATTCAGGCGTCCCCTGGGTAATGTCCTTGTAGACAACCAATTCTCTCACACCAGAAGTGACTTGCAGTTTCTCAAGTCGCTCCTGACACACACACACAAAATTAAGATTATAGCTTGGGCTATAAATCATCAGCTATGTTCTTATTTTTATTCATTATGTCTTAACTTGCATTTAGAATATGGCTTGAAATCAGATTGTAGACCCCTGTAGACCATCAAAGGCCACATCAAAGGCCACATCAACCTTATGGTTGCCTTCAAAGGGCTGTTGAATCAATGGATGGAGAATCCATGGATAGTAGATGGCCAACTATACTTTTTTTTAACAAAGTGATTGGTGCCCTTTAGTTTTGGCCTTCAGATGTTATTGAATTACAGCTCCCATCACTTTTCATTTTCTGCCATGAGAACTGTGGATAATGGGAATGGCTCTAAGGTTAGGGAAAGATTAAATGACATTTTAAAATCAGACATCATATGCAGACCCCATTATCCTGACTAAACAGAACAAACTGCAACATTCCAGATGTCACTGTATCAAACTCTCATCAACTGTAGCCATGATACCTAATGATTTAGGATTTGTAGTCCTGCAGGGTAGGCTGCATTCAGCCCGCAGACCTTGAATTTGACACATGCCCTGTAGACATTAGTGAACTGCAACTTACAGCATTCTGTACCATTGAATGTGCTGTCAAAGACAACTGTGAGCTGCAATCCAACAGCATCTGGATGGTCACAGAGACCCCCAACCCTGATTTGGAGTCTGTGCAATTATCTGTCTCCATTCCTGTCCACTTTATGTCACTTATTCCAAGAACTGCAATGCTTATTCAATTTCTTATTTTACAATGTCTAGCTTCCCCTGATTCATATTTTTGTATCCCACATTCCCTGTGCAGCTTCAGAATTTCTCCTTTGAGCAGGTCAACAGCTGAACATTTATTTATTTACAGCATTCATATTCAGGATTGGCGCCCCCTTGTCATGGGAAGAGGCTTGCGTACCCTAATGAAGTTGTGAGCTATGCTGGCGATGGCATAATAGCCACCCATGCCAGACAGGTCACAACCGAAGGGTCTGACAAAGAGCAGGATGGGCACTCTAGCTTTTTGGCAACCATCCTAAGAGAAGGAAAACTCTAATTTCAAACCCAGGCAGATGGTGCTCGTTTATCCCTGTAAGGTCGACCATCTAGAGAAGAAAACTCAAATCAAACCTACAACCTGGGGATCTCGCTGTCACCGTCCAAGCTTGCTATGCCCCGTCTTAAAGGGTGAGGCCAGTTCTGTGCACACTGCAGTCCACCAGAAAAATCCATTGCACAGGCTCGAAGGACACATCCAACCTCCGTCATCAACGCACTTGTAGCAAGCGTAGGATGTGTTCTTCCTAAGAATCTTCATTTGTGAAGTAATGCCAGAGAGATTCTGCCCTTCTCACCCCAAAGGGGACTCAGGGTGGATCACAGAACACATACACAGCAAACATTCAATGCTGTTAAACAGACAGGACAGATAAAGGTATATGCTGGCATTTTTCCCAACATCAGCGTCCGGGAGGTTGTGCTCGATTCCAGCCACAGAGGGTGCTGTCGCTCCATCCTTTATGAGGAAGAGACCTTGATCACAGTCTTCCCCCTTTCTTTGATTGCTGTCAGGTTCTGGTATTTCCTTTTTTTAGTGTCGTAAAATACCGTCCCACTTATGTGGTGCCTAATTTCTCTGTTCACAGCTTACAGCTGTTTTTGAACTGCTTAGGTGAACAGTGAGCTGGGCAGAAGGTCGGGTGCTCACCCCGACCTGGGTTTGAACTGCCAACCTTTTGATTGGTGTGATCTATTGCTACAGATTAACCAGCTGTGATAAAGCCCAACTTGAGTCCAACTGCATAATTTGCCAAAGCACTACTTGTAGTGATTCTCTGCTGTATCCCAGTACCATGTTGACTGACGCTCAACCTGTGAGTTTCATCTTTTGGGCCTATCTGTTGTTTCATTTTGAATTATTTCATCAGGCTTTTCATGGTAAAAGAACTTGCCTTCTTCTGGGCAGTACTAACAAGTGTCAGCTATGGTGTCAGTGCCAATATCCATCTGAGATCTTTTGGCAGTGTCACTTTCCAATACTGCTGCAGTCCAGTCAGGCCCGGATTATTCATAAGGCCAACCTAGGCCATGGCCTAGGGCGGCAGCCATGAGCGGGGGAGGGGGGCAGCAGGTCCGATCTTTGGGTGCTTCTGCGCCTGCGCGCAGGGTGCCATAAACTCTCAGAGGCAGTTCTGCTGCCTCTGAGAGTCTATGGCACCCTGCGCGCAGGTGCAGAAGCACCCAAAGATTGCCCTTTTTTCCTCAAGCCAGCGCGAGGAGAAAGGGGCAGAGCCACGGAGGGAAGCCTCGCCCTTGAAGAGGCAGAGCCGTAGAGGGAAGCCACGCCCTCGAAGAGGCGGATGCGGAGCCTTTGGCCTAGGGCGCCAAAAAGGCTTAATCCGGGCCTGAGTCCAGTAGCTGTGACTTTTTAATCTGAAATTATACACAATACACAATTATAGCACTTCCAAGGCTATATCCTATGGAATCCCAAAGCGTATTGTTTGATGAGGCAGCAGACATCTCTGACTAATAAAATTTTAAGTATCTCTCTGCTTAAACTGTAGGTCCCTCAAATGCGGTTGGTGGGGACGAGAGATAGGGCCTTCTCGGTAGTGGCTCCCCATCTGTGGAACGCACTCCCAATTGATATACAATCAACCCCATCCCTCCTGGCATTCAGGAAAAAAGTGAAATCCTGGCTATGGGACCAGGCGTTTGCACATTAGCACGATGCAGCACTTTAGATTGGATTGTAATGGCAAGCTGGTGGACATGGCCCAATGTTTTTACTATGGACGGAATACTGTTTTTAACTTATGTGAATGTATATGATGTATTTTAATGCTAATTGTATTTAATGTATTTTAATGCTAACTGTATTTTAATGTATTTTACTTCTGACTGTTTTTGGTTTTCTATTATATGTATACTGTGTTTTTGGCATCGAATTGTTGCCGTTGTTAGGCCGCTCTGAGTCCCCCCTCGGGGGTTGAGAAGAGCGGGGTAGAAATGGTGGAAATAAATAAATAAATAAATAGAACAACCATACTTAAAGTGGAACCAGAGTGCTATAATTGTACAGTATGAAAGGGCCTGAGGTATTTTATCCTGTCTCATTCACAGAAAAGGCGTAAGAAAATAAATTTCTACCTTCAACCAAATGGACTTTGAAGGGATGGATAGTTAAGGATGCAGTTGACACCTCCATCTCAATGTAATGTAAAGCTGCCTGGATGAGCAAGAATTGATTTATTTACTTATTTACTACACTTTTATACCACCCCTCTCAGCCCGAAGGCAGTTCACAGGCAATTACTGCCCTCCTGATAAAATATAATTAAAATAATTAAAACTGTAAACATATAAACAATTAACAATTAGCAATTAAAAACATAAAAATACAATTCTCAGCATCTCGTTAAAATCATTTTCCGTCACATCGTCATCATTCCATAGGTCTAATTAAGCAATTATATTTCATCTGCAAATGCCTGCTCAAACAGCCAGGTCTTGACTTTCTTATGAAATGTCAGGAGGGAGGGGGCTAATCTGATGTCACTAGGAAGGGTGTTCAAAAGCCGAGGAGCCACCACTGAAAAGGCCCTGTCTCTTGTCCCCGCCAATCGCGCCTGCGAAGAAGGCGGGATTGAGAGCAGGGCCTCTCCGGATGATCGTAAACATCTCGATGGTTCATAGAGAGAGATGCATTCGGACAGGTAAGAATAATGGTGATGGGACGGCAGAGCAAAACATGGCATTACAAAGAGGATTCTTATACATAGAATTTTAGTTGAAAAACATTCTAATACTGACAATCTAGATTGGTCAATTTACCAGTTTATTTAAGTTACATGTGCACTGTAGAAATAATGCAATTTGGCACCTTTAACTGATATGGAATTGTGGGAGTTGTAGCTTCACAAGGCCATTGCCTTTCTCTGCCAAAAAGATCTAGAGGGGGGAAGGGGGGTAGAACAAGCCAGCCTTAAATCTTTGAAGAAAGGCTTCCTCTTAGTCCCACCACTGTCACAAGCACATTGGCTGAGGATACAGAAGAGAGCCTTTTTGGTGATTGTTCCCAGATGGTGACATATCCTTCCAAGGGAGGCTAACTCATCCCCTTTCCTCTGTTTTTATCAGCAGGTAAAGGACTTTTCATTTGGACAGGACATTGACTATTAACTGATTGTGGCAGAAGGAACTTTTAATAGGGGGATTTGTATTATACCTTAAATGTGTTTGCAACTGTTTTACGTGTGTGCTTTTCAAATGCAAAACTAACTTTTGTATTATTAAGTTTTTCACGTTTTTTTTCTTGTTCTATATTGTGACCAACTTTGGATTCTGTGCCAGGAGAAAGGTGAGATATTTATAAAATCAGCATGGAAGTTAAATAATTGTTTTAAAAATCTCACTTCTATAACATGTTATTTTGCCTGTGGGTAGAAGAACTTATGGACAGTCTTGGAAAACAGTTCAACCACCTAGAAGAAGACACAAACTTCCTGTCTTGTGTCCAGATTAGGCCTCAATTCTGTATGGTCCAACCTAGTATAGTAGTCTCACATATAGAACTATGCTAGAGCTGGATATTCCCTGACCGCTTAAATTATCATAGGCTGAATCTACACTGACTAATACTTTTGGACTGATCTGGTGTGGGATGATCTCAGGGATGGTTCACACAGGGAGTAAGTACCCCAGCGGCTATGGATGTGGGATGAAGTCCTCACTGCCTGGTAGTGCCAAACAATTCCTATCCATCCCACAGCACTTGATGTCGCAGTAGTCTCCAGCCACAAGATATGTCCTACCTGTCAGCAATTGCCTACAATTATGTTGGCTTTGACAACAGGGCACTGAGAGAGGGGGCAGGGGCCAAATCCCTTAGCCTCCCCCTCCTTTTCCAGAGTATCGAGACCAATGTCACTACAGGTGATGGCCAACAGGTAGGGGAGGTGCTGGTCAGAATGGCAGGAGATAAGCAATCGTTGACTGACAACAAGGGCACATATTTGGTTGCCTTATGCATGTATATCTGCCTAGAAAGATTCCAGCTCAATGTTCTATGAGCATGGTAGAACAAAAAAAAGGGGGGGGGACTCTTCAGAAGATCTCAGTATGACTTCTGAAGAAGCCAAGGTGACTTATCTCCAAGCTCTTATTTGGGGAGATGTCATATTGTGTTCGATGGGGCATGTCTCTAGACAAGTAGGTGTATGATTAGATTACAGCGTCAATGTTTATGTGTGTGGTTGCTTGAAGGGGCTTCCAAAAGGCTTGTATCTTGCAGAGATACAAGCAAACAGTTGTGGGATGGAGAGATGTAATGGTGAAAGTGGAACCTGTGTGTAGTCCTTTATTGTTCTCTACCGAGGTGCTTTCCAACACTTCGTTTCCCTTATAAGTAGACATCAAGATAAAAACAACATGATCCTTGGGTTGTTGTGAGGTTTCCGGGCTATGTGGTCATGTTCTAGAAACATTCTTTCCTGATGTTTCATCCACATCTATGGAAGGCATCCTCAGAGATTGCCTGCCGTAGATGTGGGTGAAACGTCAGGAGAGAATACTTCTGGAACATGGCCATACAGCCTGGAAAACTCACAGCAACCACTAGTTATTCTGGTTATGAAACCCTTTGACAACAACATGGTCCTTCCTTGTAATACATTATTTCTGTTCCATGGGACTGATCCAGCCTATATTTTATGGGGCCACACTTTAAATATAACTCACTCACTTCACTGTGAGTGACTTTTAATTAAATCCTGTTCCCATATAAGCTAATAAAAAGTTAAATACACTTGTTAAATGATCATACCAGGCCAAGCCAGCATGGCTTCTGTCTGACTGACTTACAAAAGGTATGGTGAGGATAAAGGTGACTTAAGGGGTGGGCGGGCAGGGAAGTCTTCAGGAACATCGAGGAACAAAGGAAAGGACAGATCAGGCACCAAAGATACAAATGGGTGGCTTTATGCCAAGGGCCAGCCAAGGGAGGGTGGCCACTGACAAAAGAGATTGCAATCTAGTGGTTTGCTGTCTTTTGCTCTGGCTCAACAACTATGGTGATGGGCAGTAGTGTAGTGGTAAATATGAAGGTTCAAAGAATCAAGAGACCACAAGGGCCATCTAGTCTGATCCCATGCCAGTTCTTTCAACCACACCCTCAAAAATGCACATAGCTACTTTTTTTTTGGCATCAGGAGCAACTTGAGAAACTGCAAGTCGCCTCTGGTTTGAGAGAAATTGCCATCTGCAAGGATGTTGTCCCAGGGGATGCCCAGGTGTTTTGATGTTTTACCATCCTTGTGGGAGGCTTCTCTCATGTCCTTACATGGGGATCTGGAGCTGACAAAGGGAGCGCATTCATGCCCTCCCCGGATTCGAACCTTCGACCTGTTGGTCTTCAGTCCTGCCAGCACAAGGGTTTAACCCATTGTGCCACTGGGGGCTTCTGAATTTCAGCTACATTGATTGACAGGGTCTTTTTTAAAGTTCAACAATTTTAAAAATCTATTTTAGAGGTAGGTCTTTTGTAAAGTCAATGGCTTTTGTCCATTCAAGATCAGGACACTCCATGACAATGAGTCACAACAGGAATAGCTCCAGTAACACCATGCTATCCTCTGAAAAATCCAGGGGAATGTCACTTACCTGAGAGGGGACAGGGGAGCCCAGGGAAGGTGGCAGAGGTCCTTGTGGTCCCTGCTAATCCAAATGTCCCAGGACTTTGAAACTACCTGATATCTAAGAAAGAGGAACAGATAGGCCTGCTCCCTGTTTGCTCCTTTCAGCATCTGGGTCTGCCAGGCAGGAGAGTGCAAAGGGAGAAAGAAAGTGTCAGCCAGGAGAGCAAAGGGAAGGCAGGCAGGGCAGAGAGAAGTCTTCCCAGGAGAGGTCTTCCTCGGCTGCCTTTCCTCTGGCTTGAGCCAGCTGAACCCCTCCCTCTGGGGCTGTCGAGATGGGGAGCCAGGAGGGGAGGTGTCTGACATCATCAGCCAGGCCTTTATAAACAGGGCTCCTTTCCACCCCCTTTTCAAAACAGGTCACAGGCAGCTCTTGCTATTGCGGTGAAGTCTTCTTCCAGACAGCCTGCATTTGGAGGCAGGCGAGTGCACAATGCAGCCTCTACAGACCTACCACCAGGTTGTCAGACCCTTCAAACAAAGGAAGAGCTTTGGTAAGTTGAAGAACACTTCAAAAGAGCTGCTAATCACTGGGTCAATGGGGCTGTGTGCTTTATCTGGAAAGTTGTCTTTCTTCAGAGCCTTGCCTGGGAGCAATGCCATTGGGTTGACTTCTGAATGTAGGATGGTATATCTACCATGTAGAATGAATGCAGTTTGACTGATACTACTTTCATTGTCATGGTTTAGTGCTGTGGAATCCTAGGAGTTGTAGTTTGATAAGGTCTTTAGCCTTTGCTGCCAAAGAGTGCTGGTGCCTCATCTAATTTATTAGTGCCAGGACTATATAGGGTTGAGCCATTGCAGTTCAACTGCACTTATTCAACAGTGTAGGTCAGGCATGGGCAAACTTGGGCCCTCTTAAGCGGCCAAGGGGGGAAAGGAAAGGAAAAGGCCTGAGGCTTTTAGGAATTGTGGGAGTTGAAGTCCAAAACACCTGGAGGGCCCAAGTTTGCCCATGCCTTGTCTAGACATACTCATGTTAAATCTCATTAAATCATATTCAGATTCGAGTCAGAAGCTCTAATCCTCACCCTCGCCTGCCCAAAGGATAGCATTTCCTGCAGTTAAGTGCAGCCTAGCTTTCTTCAAGCAATAGAACTCCAGCACACTCAAACTGGCATTCTACACGCCACAGTTTTTCTTGGAAGAGACTGCCATTGATTTCACTGACACTGGTGACTTCTAGGTATTTCTGGGATGGCAAGATTGGACAGAAAGGGTCAAAATCAGTACCCTAAGGTTGTTAATATACATTAATACCTAAATGTATATGTTCCTATTTTGACGTTTGTACATTTTTGGTGCTGGTCATTGATATAGAGTACCATAAGGGAGTAGATCCCATCATATTGCTTCTTGTCATGAGTAGATTGGCACCCTTAGAAAAGAGTGTTGATCTTGGCTTTCTTCTGCACAGCAACCAGAGTTGAAGAAGTGGCCAGCATTCGAGGGAAGTTTCCAACCAAAATCCCTGTGAGTATCCATAGTTTTCCTGTTTCATTTCTTTGCTGATTACTGATACATCAGAGGGCTTTTTTAAATAGAGAAAATAATAATAATCTTTATTTGTATCCTGCCCTATCTTCCTATGGGGACTCATGGCTGATTTTTATATATTCAATTGGTTGATAATGTTTCTGGCCTTAGTGGGGCTTACTGGCTGGAATTCTATATATCTGGCTGCAAATTCAATAACAGTCAGCCCTCCATATCCACAGATTCAATTATTTAGGCCTTCAAAACATTCCAATTTCCCCCTTCCAAAAAAATAAAACAAACCTCGATTTGGCCATTTTATATAGGGGTAACATTTTTTTACACTATTATACATACCATAATAGGATTTGAGCATCCACAGATTTTAGTATCCATGGGGTATTCTAGAACCAAATCCCTGTGGTTATTGAGGACCCTCTGTATGTTCACTGTACATTCAAACCCAAGCTGGTTTGGGTCTCTATCAAGAAAAAAAATCAAGATAATAATAACAATCACAACAATAATATCTTGATTTTCTCCTAATAATAATTAGGACAGCCCTCCTAAGCATACCTCAAAATTTGGGGAAGTTACTTCATTGAACTATAGCTCCCAGCAGGCATGTAGCTGGGGGGGGCTAAGGGGGCTTCAACCCCCCCCCGAAATTCTCAGGATGGTCCGTGAAAAGGCCTTACTGGTACATTATTTAATTATTATTTATTCATATCATATCATGATCTGATCACCATGCTCATTATATCCCACATTAATGGGGTTATTGGGATAACAATACAAAAGGTTTGCTAGGGTAGACCCTCTTCCACCCAGTCTCAGCCCCCTGAACCAAACGCAGCCCCGAATCAAAATCCTGGCTACGGCCCTGGCTCCCAGGATCCTCAGTCAGCTATGTTGGTTTGGAGATTCTAGGAGATGTAGTCCAAAAAGCTATATTTTTTTTCAAATTCTGCACTAGTTATTACCTTGTCAATGCAATCTTCAGGAGTAAGTTCCATTGATATTTTATAATTTGGAAGAAAAAAAACAATCTTCTGGACTCTATCTCCTATAGTCTTCAAGTCAGCACAGCCTTATCATAGACCAATTGACTGAGGATTCTGGGAGCTAGAGTTCAAAGAAGTAACTTTCCCAAATACTGAAGGAGAGTTCTCCTAGTTTGTAATCATTAATTTTATTAATTTGTTTTATAATCTGCCTCTAAACTGTTTGCCTTCTTGTTATAAAACAGGTAATTGTTGAAAGATACCAGAGAGAAAAATACCTTCCACTGCTGGACAAAACAAAGTTCCTTGTACCTCAAGAGTTGACCATGACGCAGTTTATAACCATCATTAGGTATGTAGCAACCCATTGATAGGCTGTTAATCTTGTTGGCTGTCCATGCATCTGCAGTCTATTTTTTGCTACAGGACTTCTGAAAGACTTTGGAGACTACGTGATAATACCAATGCTGTTAACTTGGCACCTTTTTGCAACTTTTGCTGCCCCAGACTCGGAGGAGCAACACTTATTCTGAGGTGCCTTGCAAATTTTAAGTTGGAAAGTTGATTTTTTTCCTGCTATATTAGAAACTGTTTCCAGTACTACATTTAAACTGTCAAATGAATGCATTGTGACACAACGTTAACTACAATGGTTCAGTGCTATGGAATCCTGTGACTTTCAGTTTAGTGACGCACCAGCAAAAGTGATGTCAAATTGCAGTATTTTTTACAGTATACAGTAGAGTCTTGCTTATCCAACTATCTTTCATCTAATGTTCTGTATTATCCAACACAGTCTGCCTCCTGCCCGGATCCACAGCTGTTTCAATACATTGCGATATTTTGGCGCTAAATCCGTAAATACAGTAATTACTACATAATGTTACCATGTATTGAACTGCTTTTTCTGTTGATTGGCTGTAAAACATAATGTTTTGGTGCTTAATTTGTAAAATCATAATGTAATCTAACTTTTAATAGGCTTTTCTTTAATCCCTCCTTTTATTCAACATTTTCGCTTATCCAATGTTCTGCTGGCCCATTTATGTTGGATAAGCAAGACTCTACTGTAGTTGCATCTTAATTTTCCTCAGTTTACAGAGAACAGTTTGCTATCTCCCTCTTCGTACAGTCAAGAATTATATGCATTCTAGTTTTAATCCAAGCCTTACTGTTCAAAGTATGCAAACAGAGGCTGAATGTCAGGGGTGCTTTGATTGTGTTTTCCTACATGATGAGGTTGGACTGAGTGGCCCTTGTGCTCTTTTCTAACTAAGGTTCTATGATTATATTCTCTAGCTAAGCTCCTGCGACCCATTAGTAGATGCCAGATTGCTCTGTAAACCTTTTATCCTGTGGATGTAAGGATTTATACACTGCACAATTATAACGATTTTATACCACTTCAACTATCCTGCCTCTATTCTATGGAATATTGGGATCTGTTCTCTGTTGGAGACAGAGTTTTCTGCTAGAGAGTACAGATATTTGCCTGAACTATTGCTTTCTAGCAGAGAAGGCTAAGGATCTCCCGAAACTACAAATCCCAGGGTCCTGTAAAACGAAGACATGGCAGTTAAATGGAATAAGAGTTCTATAGAATAGTCTTAGAAGGTGCTAAAAGTCCTCAATATGGAATTATAATTTCGAAGTTACAGTTTCTTGAAAAGGCAAACACACACACATGATGTTGCAGTGCTTTCTGATCCACATATTATTAAGATCATGTTGGATTTGGGTCGCATGTCTAGCATGGCAGCAGGTTTCTGGCCACATCGCTGTAGGTTCAGCCTGTAGCAGAGAAAAGTAATACCAGAAGTGACCCTGAGCTGCAACCTAACTACAAGGCTAGGATTAGTTTGTGTGCTGTGTTTCAGCAATCTGCCCTTGATCCTAAGTGGACTGACCTCTTCTGATTCAAGCACTGTTTGCCTTTCCTACTCATGCCTTTTTTGGAAAGAGTGGAACACAAAATTGGCCTCTAGGATTTTTTTAAAAAAATATTATTATTATTATTATTTTGGCTAATCTCTCAAAATGAGTGCTCCAATTCCATTTTCCCTCTGCACATTTGTACCTCAATAGTTAGGTGATTTTCTGCAACGCTGCTTTTTCTCTTTGCAAACAAAGCAATTTCACAGTACTGTTATTCTTCCACGTTGTATTTTCCTCCAAAGTCTGAGTGTGTCTGTTTGCTACAACAGCCTCTACTTCATTTCACTTGGATAAGGGGGAAGGCTGGAGTAACCTTACATTGCTCTACTCTCCCCACATATTTCATATATCATTTTTGTAACTGGAATTTCCTGTCCTGGAACAGTAAGACTGTTGATTAGGTCTTTCTCTTATTTCATAGATTAGGGCTGAACAGTTTGTAATCCTCCAAATTATGTTGGGCTGGAAGTCCCATTATAAACCATGGAGGATCATGGAAAATACAGTTGAATAATAATAACAACTATAACAGCAGCAACAACAACTTTATTCTTATATCCCACCAGCATCTTCCCAAAAGGACTCGGGGTGGCTTCCAGACAGCACAAAAACAAACATAAAAATGAAGCCCAATATAAAATATAATAAAATAAAACACATACACATATAAAAACATCAATTCTGACTCAATAAAACTGAAATAATCAACCAGTGGTGGTAAACTGCTGTAAACATGGCCAAACTGTAAACCTTAGGAATGGAATAAGTGCAGGTGGCAACAACGGAGAGACGGCATAGGATAAAGTGCAGGAATGTGCGACTACTGCACAAAACAAATAGGGACTAAGAATTCTCAAAAACTTGTTTGAAAAGTCACATCCTCAAATCCCTACAAAAGGAGGACAGTACAGGGACTGTCTAATCTCCTTGGGGAGGGCATTCCAAAGTAGGGACCACCACCAAGAAGGGGCCTTTTCCCTTGTCCCTACCAACCATGCTTGTGATGGTGGTGGGATTGAGAGGAGAGCCTTCCCGGCAGACCTTAGAGCCCGCACCAGTTCATAGGGAGGGATGTTGCCACGAAGACATCGAGAGGGGAACACATTGACCACATTTCTTCTAAACCTTTCTGCTAATGTAAACATAGGTGAACAAGTTTCAAATACTTGCTGGGCCATAGAAACCCACTGCCTTCTTGCCCTCAGAGAAAGACAAGGACAAATTCCCCTCTAAACAAATTATGTTAAGAAAATCTTGTAATTTTCCATTTGCTGAAAAGGCACACAACAGCAACAAAACATAGCACATGGGATATGGTCTGTATTAGGTGTTAATACAACAGCTTGGCAAAAAATAGGCCAGTTCATGTCCTGACCTCACCAGCTCCACGTTCAGCTATTTGCTATACTTTGTGATCATTGTACACATCTAATGCAACTGCCTCAGTCTAATAAATTATAGCTTGGTAGAATAAGAACTAAAATGGTCCCTACCTGCTCCCACCTCTCTTTCCCCCACCTGCATCATAGTTACAGACTTTTGTGGTTTGCTAAACAATAACTTCCTACTACCATTTGATCTAGACAGAACAGTTTAAGACTAAAAACCAGGATTGGAAACCTGCATCATAAACTGTTCTGTAGTCCAGTTTTTCTGCATTCATAGGAAACTATAGTTTAACAAAACCAGAAACTACAACTAAGAAAGGAAGAAAGAAAGGAAGCAATGGATGCATGACACCAATACTCATTTTAATAAACCATAATTTATTGTATTTTTTAAATTCAGGATACAATATAATGCCTAGGCTTCAACACCAAAATCATTGTTTCTTGGAATGTACACTTGCATTAAGTATCTACTTATTTTGTGTATTTATGCCTTCAAGTTGCTACCAATTTATTGTGATGGCAAGAAGTTCCAAGGATTTTCCTAAGCAGGGAACACTCATTGCCTTTCCCTGAAACATAGCCTTCCTACAGCACCAGGTTTTCCTTGGCTCTCTCCCATGCAAGTACTTGCACTCAATACCTCTTGGGTGTACATTTAAAATAGTACATGGAAACAACCCTCACATATTGTCCTTGCAGGAGTTGCTATCTTCAAAACTAACATAGGAGATAAATGGAGCAATCCTACTGCATGTTTACTTGAGTCTTAGTAAACCTTAAGTCTTCTAAAACGTAGAAGTGAGTCTGTTGAGTTCATGCAATTGTGCTTTTCTGCATGTTGGGTAATGACTCAGCAGTGCCTTCAGTGTGCACCACTTGATTCACTGGATGGCAGGAACAATAAGCATATTCATAAATTCACAACTAGTGGCATGGTATTGGCATTTGTTAGAAGGGTGGTGTACTCACCACTTTATTGTATGAGTATGGCTTTACACTACACAAGTACATTGATGCATTTTGGCTCAATGATTTTTGCACAAGATTATGTTTTGGATAAAGGCATTTTATTCTGGATACAATTACTGACTTTGCAAAAAAAAGCCAAAAAAACATATTAAGATTTTATTTACAGATTCATAAGCTAGAGTTGGCTTTGCTACTGTTTCATATTCAGCCACACTCCATATTCATGATCCTGCACTATTGCCAATTCCATGCCTCATGCAGTTTAACAACAGCTGCTTCAAATGATGACGATCTGTCCTGCACAAAGCAGGACATTTTCAGCCCCTCATACCACTATCTGTGGAGTGACAGAAGCAGAACCTCTGTTGCAACTTCTCGTTGCATTGGAAATACTTGGCAGAATGGGGTTGGGCATATCATCTTGCTGCACTCCAGTCGCCAGTTGAACAGACTTCTGTTGCTCAATGTGGCCGTTAGATGTTAAGGTAGATTTAAGGAGTTGGGTTTGGGAGATGAGATGTAGTTGCCCATTCATAAATATATCTCTGAAATAGGATCTTGGTGAATATGTGACAGCCTCCCCCCACCCACAAGTCAGACAATGTAATAAAGTTTCAGGCAGTTGACAATTTTCTCACATGGAATATCAGTTTGACATCTTTTCTAATTAAAGGTGAAAACATTTACAAGTATTTGTTACACCTCCAGTTGCAAATGGATAGATACATTTAAATAAGAAAATAAAAAAATCTTGCTTTTATATTTACTGAAAGGCATTCTGATCACTTAAGAATGCTTAAAGCAAATTGGCTAATCATGTGTGAGCTTTGCTACTTAAAACTCAAGTGTTCAAATCCAAGAAACAAAATCAGACCAATTTGAAATATTGTAGCCCCAAGACCAAGGGGTGGCAAGCTGGCCCAAAATGTTTTGCTGCCTTCTACTGGGAAGCAAGTGGTGCAAATATCCAAAGCCGATGATAGATAGATAAGATAGATAGACAGACAGACAGACACAGAGACACACAGACACAAACATAGAACCTCATAGGAAAAAATCTGTCAGGAAAAATGCAGTTTAAAAAAACTAACCATTTTCTATTCTTTAATGACACCAGATGTCTGATGCGTCTGATTCACTCTGTCTAATGACAGGGCCAGGCTTATGAATCATGAGTCTGTTGAACTTTTTTTGACCTAGGTTACAAATCATATCCATTGACCTAGACATTTTTTCCTTTCTGCATAACATGTAAGAATATGACATATTTTAAAAATTGATTGTCTATTTCCTTTGTTACCTAGGAGCAGAATGGCGCTGAATAATACCCAAGCTTTCTACTTGCTAGTAAATAACAGGAGTTTAGCCAGCATGTCTCTAACTCTGGCTGAAGTATACCGAAATTATAAAGATGAAGATGGTTTTCTGTACATGACCTATGCTTCCCAGGAAATGTTTGGAGGCTTCTTAACTATTGGCAACTTTAAGGAATGTCTCCTAAAAACATAAATATTCTTTTGGTGACAGCTGTGGCTAGACAGCTGGGCTGTGAATCATGCAACTGGCTTGAAGATGAAAAGTGGTCTTTCTAATGTGAGCTCTCCTGAAGGACTGATGGCCAAGGAGTTGGCAGGACCCAATTCAAGAACCAAGCGGTGGAAGAAACCATCTTAAACAAATGATATAAATGCATATTTTGTATCTGGCTGCCAGTCTGCCAAAGGAAAGTAGCAGCAATATGCTTAAATGTTCAGATGAATTTAAATTATATATCTGCTTTTTAAAATATTGAAAATGGAGATGCGTGAGAAGCAAATAAAGGGGAAACAACCTGGGAAAATAACCTGGGCAGGAATTGGCTGCTTAGCAGCTAGGAATTCTGTGAGTGCTAGACACTGCTTGTTAGTTAAACAGAGCTGTAGTTGGCTCTTTTATGAACCTGCTTTTGTTGAAGCCTTGTTCTGTCTTCCTCCAAGAGGAAACCCAACAGCGGGTGCAGGTTACACTCTAAGCTTTGCAACAACGATGGGCAACTGTGTCAGATACAGGGGGCATTGGTCTGCCCTTGAAATCTTGGGGGGGTTATATAAACATGGAAGGAATGGTAGATGATCAGATACTGACTTCTAGTTTTGAAAATTAGGTATTTTCTGATGATAAACAGCCCCCCAAGGTGGGGTAGAAGGTGCTATACTGCAACTCTCCTGGGGAGTTATAGGTTCTTGGGATTTCCAAAAGAGACAATTGGTTTGGGTAATTGGAGGACCAGGAAAAAAACCAGAGTGCTGCACTTTGCTGTCCCTTGTTTAAGAGCAAGCAAGCAAGCAAACAAACAGAAACTGAACCCATTTATTTCCACATATGTGAACTTGCTTCTTTTCTCCAAACAGAGATATTTATATGGAAATGAATCTTTTGAAGAGGGATAGTGCTACAGCATGTAATAGGCCTCTTTTAAGTACAACCTTGAAAGCGGGCCCAACTAAAATAAATCTACTTTAAAAATCTGTCTGATGCTGAAATCGGCAGATAGGTTGCTAGTGTGCGGCTACTTCAATGGGGCCGTGGTCAGAGTACAAATACATATCTGATGTCTTGCAAAGCTTAAACTAAGAGTAAGTAGAAGGTAGAAGGTAGGTAGCACTAGCTAAGCTTTAGTGCTGACATTGCAAACCTGGAAACTCTTATAGAAACTTTATCATGATTCTGTGTTCCTGCTATTTGAACTCTGCTCTGAGCTTTAACTTAAAATCTGTCAAAGATAAGACAAATATATAAAGGCAAACTTTGTTTTTTTAGTTCAAAGTCACCCTATTGTAGCTCACAAAGTGCTTTGAGATTAAAAGTTACTTAAGCTGAAATTTAAATCTTAAACCCTCTAAAACTCCAGTATCCCATTGTCTCTAACCATTGGCTATGTTTGCTAGGGCTCACAGGATTGAGAACCAAAACATCCTTAGATACCTGGACTCATTTTATGTTATAGTAAGGATGGGATAAGATCAAATTCTGCAACAGTTTTGATATGGCTGGGAAAGTCCCAATTAATCTGGGACTTTCCCATTTTTTCAGGTACTCTCCAAACGTCCTGATTTCTCCATCCTCCTCTGATTCTCCCCTTTGTCCTCAGTTTACTTCAGTTGCTGCAAAACCGAGTTCAGAAGTTGCTTATGGTCAATTAGTTCAACAGGAAGGAAAAAGAATCTTAGGCTCAGGCAAAAGCAAGCTGCTACAGCCTCTCCCAGCTTATTTGTTCTTCTGCATCAATAAGTTTTGCATCTTGACTCTACTTGGAAGTTGCTTGGTCACATATGTTCCAGCTTTCATTTGTGGAAGATTGGAGGGTATGCTAAGATTTCTCGAAAAGAACTAGATTTTGAAATACACCTTGAACCATTTTAATTTTTTAAAAATTGTACCAGTTGTGTATCTCATAACCACTTCATTTTACCATCCTTTTTTTTGGTATGAACTGTCCTTTCTTTATATTTGAGGCATGCGCTGTGCTAGTTTGAAAACTAATGTGCATTCTTGCTTGAAAAAAAAACCATGTTAGGAATACGTGCTGTCTAGTCTACTCTAATGATTGTGTCTGCAGCTTGTTTGAGTCTGTGTATATGCCTGTATCATATTTATTTTGTTGGCTTGTTTGGGGGAGGACAGCCTTGTAATTCAAACATGTGAGTTTCAGCCATCATGCAGCTTAAAGCAACACATGTCTGGCAAAATAAACACTTAGTGACATTGAATGATCCAAAAGAGCATAGGCAGAAGATGCAGCTCACGGAAGCTGAAGCATGGATAACACCCCAAAGGACTCCTCACTTGGAACTATCAGCTCTTTTTTTCTGTGTGAGAAACACAAATTATGCTTTCATGATTTTTACCTCTTCTGTTGTTTCTGGAGCGGTCATCTGTAGTTTTTTTTCTTTCTCATTTTGGAGTAAAATAAAATCTACCAGGAAAATGTTTTCCATGGCTCTCTGTCATCTCAATGAATCTTGTGCTGATGGCATGAGCCCTTAAATGTATGTGTTGAGGGGAGAAGTGGAATCATTTCCTAAATCCAAGTATATACGTATATTAATCCATAGACTGCAATCTTGGATATGTGTGTGCATATATCTCTGCCTGTCAAGGAAACCACTATCCCAATATGGTAATAAATCTGCTCAATAAAGACATCCTTTAACTGCTAACAGTCATACATTACAGTTGTCAAAATGTGTGTCAGAAGAGCCATACTCCTACTACATACTGTCTACTACAAAGAAACAGTTGGAGGAGTTCTAAGATTGATTTATGGACAACCTCAATTGTACAAAGTGAAAAAAAAACTGATCACAAACTGTATGAGAACCTGAAAGCAAATCCAATATTATTTATAATTTTATTGCTCAAAGGAAATGTGGATGTTGCAGATGTTTTGTTTAAATTGAGGCTCTTTGATACCTTCGAAGCATAGCCCGCCCTTCTCACCTCGGGGGTGAGAAGAGCAGGTTACAATTTCAGAAAATAAATAAATAGTTCCTTGAATACAGCTGGGATTTACACTCAGTTTATCACAGTTGATAACTTTTTTTTCTTTTCCAGAATAGGAGACACAAGGTTATTTGAGTTTTTCCTAGGTAGGGAATGTTAGTTGCAATCAGCGGATAATCCCCGCCATCTTAGAGGGTAGAGAGCTCTCATTAAACTTCTTGAGATTTATTTACGTCTGAGCTGACATGTCTAGATTTTAACTGTTATGGCTACATTCTCCAAAAAAGACTAATTCAGAAAGGCTGTTTTTAAAATGATATTAACAAATAACCTATTGGCAAAATTGATGATAATCTCTCCCTGTTTTGTTTATCATTGACAATGTCTGTGATCACACATCATGTAAATGGAGCATCATGTTTCACCCAGATACAGTGTTCCGTCACTTATTGCTGGGGTTAGGTTCCAGGACCTCCCACAATAAGTGAAAAACCTCGATGTAGGAATGCTCTATTTATTTTAATATTTATACATTATTTTAGTAATTATACACTATTTGAAATCTTTATAAACTTAAAATAAAGTGAAGGAAAGGAAGGAAAGGCCCTTCAAGGCTGAAGGGAGGACTCAGGAGGGAAAGCGCCTTTGAGAGCTGCGGCGGTAAAACCCCACAAAACAGTGAAAATACCATGATATATATTTTAAATTAGTTTTTTTTAAATCTGCGAAACGAGTCTGTAATAAGCAAACTACAAAGTAGCGAGGGAATACAATCATTCCATATCCTACTCACCACAGAAGAGCAACCTCCAAGTAACTAGACTGCGACTGCACAGCCATCTACTGGCTGGGAAAGGCAAACAGGCTGCATCCATTAACAAATTATAGCTAAGGAAAAAGAACTGAATTTATTCTTCTTGATTTTCATCAGAAATTGTGAGGGCAAGGTCAGCTTTCTTCCCTCAGCTGCAAAATTGCAGCTGGTTCTGAATTATGCATGGGTGCTTCCCCCCTCCCCTGGCCATACTAGATAATGCACATTCAAATGCTACGTACCTTGGAAGAAAGTGGCATAAGGAAATAGTGAGTACATTAAAAAAACATTTAAAAAAATATTTATTGATGAAAACAGTCAAGACATACCAACAATATCTGACACACAGACAAAAAATACAGATGAAACAAGTAAAAACCAAAATATCAACACACCACCTTAATAATATTCCCTAATTAAAATACCCCACATATTGTTATGGTTTCTTATACATAAAAGTAGGTGAACATGGTTATGTAGGAAAGAATTATACAAAAAAAAGAGGGGGAGTTGCTAAGGGCAACGAGACACATAAAGTGTAAGCAATTAGTCAGATACTACATTCATAAGTAATCACACAAGTATAATTATACATATATAAACAGTTTACAAATGCATATAATGCATGCCCGCTGTGGGCTCCTACCCCATACGCCACTGGCGATAACAGAGTCCAAGTAATTTCGGGTTAGAAGGGCAAAATATAAGGGTTAGTAGAAGAGGACTGGGTTTCAAGGTAAGTAGTCGAGGGGAGGAGATGCACAAGCCCAGCCGGGCTGTGTCCCAACAAAAGCGGGTGGGCTAGCAAGCCGTGTTGGAAATACGGACGAATGCTGTGATGCAGAGTTGTTCGCAGGCAGGAACCCAGGCTGTTTCCTTTCGCAATTTGGATGCATAGGGTAGATCACTGGGTCGCCTGGACTTGTCACTGGGCCGACGGGGATACGCTGTACAATGGTCCCAACTCCCGTTTCGACCCCCTAGAACTGGGTCTTTATCAAGGCCAATGTTATACGGCAAAGCAACTCAATTCCATCCTGAGGCATGAGCAAAGTCTGTAGACAATAAGCTACCATGAGTAAACGGCTTGGAAAGCATACAATACACTCAAAAACAACTCGTATATAAATATAGTACATTACATAATAGTACAAATATAACAATATGAGGTAACATACCTAGATCATAGAGGCAAGTGCATACTTCTACGTCATGACCAACGGCCGAAGCAAATACATAGCGCTACCTGGTCCGCTTATAAGCTAAACCAAGGGCCGGGTGAAGGCAATGCGAAGTGATTTACCTCAACTCTAATGCAGGAGCTCCATTAGGCTGATTTTGTCATTGAGTCCTATAGGAATTTCTGTACATAGAGTTTGGATATAACGGGTTTCGACCCTGCGGAGGTACATATCAAGATTGCCATGGGGGGGGGGGGGGCGCCTGGACTCGTTTAACACCAAAGAACAATAGGTCATCAGGTCCATGTTGCATGGTTTTAAAATGCACATACAAGGGGGAATCCTCAGACAAATTTCTGATTTTGGACCGGTGTTCAGAAATCCTGACATTTAAATTTCTTTTAGTCTCTCCCAGATATATCTTCCCACAAGGACAACAAATCCCATACACACAGGAATCCGTTTTGCATATAAAAAACTCTTGGAACACAAACCTCCTACCAGTGCCTGGATTAAAGATTTCTTTTCCTGGATACACAAATTTGCATTGGGCACAAGTGCCACATCTGTGCGTTTTTGGGGTAAGAGTACTCTTCCTCTGCGGGGTGCGCATACTTGAATGTACAATGATGTCTTTAATATTTTTACTGCGCTTATGGGCAATCATAGGCACATTAGTCAGGCCAGGCGTGTCCTGAACCAGGGGCCAATACTTAGTGATAATTTTGCGAATTTCAGGCGAATGGCTAGTAAGGGTGAGGGGCCAGACTACTCTCTCTGGGGTAACCCTATTTCTTTGAGTAAGGAGCGACTCGCGAGTAACGAGAGCACCTCGTCTCTCAGCTGAGGTGATGACCTTGTTGGGATATCCCCTGTTAGTGAGTTTGTTATGGAGTAGCTTGGCTTCTGTTTGGTAATCCTCAGGCTCAGTAGAATTACGTTTTAGGCGTAACAGCTGCCCATATGGTAAATTGGTTTTGAGGGAATGACTGTGAAAACTCTCATGATGTAGAAGAGTGTTTTTCTCAGTGGGTTTGTGGAAGCACTTAACTTTAACTGAGTTGTTATGAGCATAAATGGTGATATCCAGATAATTAACGCTGAGGTTATTAGAATCATATGTAAATTTAATACAGTCTTCCCATGAGTTCATCCAAGAGATGATCTGATGAGGGGTGGCCTTGTTAGATATGATAAGGATGACGTCATCGATATAACGGCCATAGAATTTAATATTGTCAGTAATTGAGGTATAATTCGGATTATAGATGTGTTTGCACTCTAGATGGTCCATATATAAGTTTGCGACTGTGGGGCCTAGGAGTGTATTGTATGCTTTCCAAGCCGTTTACTCATGGTAGCTTATTGTCTACAGACTTTGCTCATGCCTCAGGATGGAATTGAGTTGCTTTGCCGTATAACATTGGCCTTGATAAAGACCCAGTTCTAGGGGGTCGAAACGGGAGTTGGGACCATTGTACAGAGTATCCCCATCGGCCCAGTGACAAGTCCAGGCGACCCAGTGATCTACCCTACGCTTCCAAATTGCGAAAGTAAACAGCCTGGGTTCCTGCCTGCGAACAACTCTACATCACAGCATTCGTCCGTATTTCCAACACGGCTTGCTAGCCCACCCGCTTTTGTTGGGACACAGCCTGGCTGGGCTTGTGCATCTCCTCCCCTCGACTACTTACCTTGAAACCCAGTCCTCTTCTACGAACCCTTATATTTTGCCCTTCTAACCCGAAATTACTTGGACTCTGTTATCGCCAGTGGCGTATGGGGTAGGAGCCCACAGCGGGCATGCATTATATGCATTTGTAAACTGTTTATATATGTATAATTATACTTGTGTGATTACTTATGAATGTAGTATCTGACTAATTGCTTACACTTTATGTATGTAGGAAAGAATGGAAACAGTAAGCAAAACATAAAGAGAAGTGAAAGAAAAAATAAAAAATAAATTTAAAAAATTACAAAAAACAACAATACAACGAGGTTGATATAACAACCACATATAAACATATATTTTTCCTTATACTTCCAGATTGCATTTGTAATATTAATTGATATTCTTTGAGCATAACCCAGTTTCATTATGCCTTGGGCATATAATTTGTGTTTGACCCTACGGGAGTCTTTAATCATCTATATATATAAAGGAGACGCGGTCGTGCAAAGTCGTATATAGGCAACGAAACTATAAGTCGCAGAAACACCAAACTAAACAACTGACTGGCCCTGACCACGAGGTACAGACAACAGTAAAAAAACCTGACCTACATACCTCCCAACACCCCAAAAACCGATCCCCAAAAAATAGCCAACGGAACTCCCCCGGCCACCACGCTGCCAGCGAACGTTCAGAACGTTCGCACATGGCAGCCAGAGCGCCTCCTCCTCCTCCTACTTTGATCTGGAAAAGCGGCGGGGGGGCAGCCCCCTCCCGCGCCCCCCCCACGCCACCCGGTTATAAAGAGTGGCGGAGGGGGCGTGGCAGGAGGCGGGGACACGCCTCCCCCTCCCCAGCCCCTCCCACCTCCTCCCGCCCCCCCTCGCCACCCGGTTAGAAACAGTGGCAGAGGGGGCGTGGCAGGAGGCGGGGACACGCCTCCCTCCCCAGCCCCTCCCACCTCCTCCGCCCCCCTCGCCACCCGGTTAGAAACAGTGGTGGAGGGCGTGGCAGGAGGCGGGGATACGCCTCCCCTCCCCAGCCCCTCCCACCTCCTCCCGCCCCCCCGCCACCCGGTTAGAAACAGTGGTGGAGGGCGTGGCAGGAGGCGGGGACACGCCTCCCCTCCCCAGCCCCTCCCACCTCCTCCCCCCCCGCGCCACCCGGTTAGAAACAGTGGCGGAGGGGGCGTGGCAGGAGGCGGGGACACGCCTCCCCCTCCCCAGCCCCTCCCACCTCCTCCCGCCCCCCCCGCCACCCGGGTAGAAACAGTGGCGGGGGGGCGGGCAGAGGCGGGGACACGCCTCCCCTCCCCAGCCCCTCCCACCTCCTCCCGCCCCCCTCACCACCCGGTTAGAAACAGTGGCGGAGGGGGCGTGGCAGGAGGCGGGGACACGCCTCCCCCTCCCCAGCCCCTCCCACCTCCTCCCGCCCCCCCCCTCGCCACCCGGTTAGAAACAGTGGCGGAGGGGGCATGGCAGGAGGCGAGGACATGCCTCCCCTCCCCAGCCCCTCCCACCTCCTCCCCCCCCTCGCCACCCGGTTAGAAACAGTGGCGGCGGGGCGTGGCAGGAGGCGGGGACACCCCACCCCCTCCCCAGCCCCTCCCACCTCCTCCCGCCCCCCCTCGCCACCCGGTTAGAAACAGTGGTGGAGGGCGTGCAGCGCGGGACACACCTCCCCTCCCCAGCCCCTCCCACCTCCTCCCGCCCCCCTCGCCACCCGGTTAGAAACAGTGGTGGAGGGGGGCGGGGCTGTAGGCGGGGACACGCCTCCCCCTCCCCAGCCCCTCCCACCTCCTCCCGCCCCCCCTCGCCACCCAGTTAGAAACAGTGGCGGAGGGGGCATGGCAGGAGGCGGGGACACGCCTCCCCCTCCCCAGCCCCTCCCACCTCCTCCCCCCCCCCTCGCCACCCGGTTAGAAACAGTGGCGGAGGGGGCGTGGCAGGAGGCGGGGACACGCCTCCCCTCCCCAGCCCCTCCCACCTCCTCCTGCCCCCCTCGCCACCCGGTTAGAAACAGTGGCGGAGGGGGCGTGGCAGGAGGCGGAGACGCCTCCCCCTCCCAGCCCCTCCCACCTCCTCCCGCCCCCACTCGCCACCCGGTTAGAAAGAGTGGCGGAGGGGGGGTGGCAGGAGGCGGGGACACGCCTCCCCCTCCCCAGCCCCTCCCACCTCCTCCCGCCCCCCCCTCGCCACCCGGTTAGAAACAGTGGTGGAGGGGGCGTGGCAGGAGGCGGGGACACACCTCCCCCTCCCCAGCCCCTCCCCCCTCCTCCCGCCCCCCCTCGCCACCCGGTTAGAAACAGTGGTGGAGGGGGCGTGGCAGGAGGCGGGGACACCTCCCCTCCCCCAGCCCCTCCCACCTCCTCCCGCCCCCCCTCGCCACCTGGTTAGAAACAGTGGCGGAGGGGCGTGGCAGGGAGGCGGGACACGCCTCCCCTCCCCAGCCCCTCCCACCTCCTCCCGCCCCCCTCGCCACCCGGTTAGAAACAGAGGCTGAGGGGGCCTGGCAGGAGGTGGGGACACGCCTCCCCCTCCCCAGCCCCTCCCACCTCCTCCCGCCCCCTCGCCACCCGGTTAGAAACAGTGGCGGAGGGGCGTGGCAGGAGGCGGGACAAGCCTCCCCCTCCCAGCCCCTTCCACCTCCTCCCGCCCCCCTCGCCACCCGGTTAGAAACAGTGGCGGGGGGGCGTGGCAGGAGGCGGGGACATGCCTCCCCCTCCCCAGCCCCTCCCACCTCCTCCAGCCCCCCCCCGCGCCACCCGGTTAGAAACAGTGGCGGAGGGGCGTGGCAGGAGGCGGGGACACGCCTCCCTCCCCAGCCCCTCCCACCTCCTCCCACCCCCCCCCCCTCGCCACCCGGTTAGAAACAGTGGCGGAGGGGCGTGGCAGAGGCGGGGACCTGCCTCCCCTCCCCAGCCCCTCCCACCTCCTCCCGCCCCCCCCTCGCCACCCGGTTAGAAAGAGTGGTGGAGGGGGGCGTGGCAGGAGGCGGGGACACGCCTCCCCCCTCCCCAGCCCCTCCCACCTCCTCCCGCCCCCTCGCCACCCGGTTAGAAACAGTGGCGGAGGGGCGTGGCAGGAGGCGGGGACACGCCTCCCCCTCCCCAGCCCCTCCCACCTCCTCCCGCGCCCCCCTCCTCCTCAGCTTACCTCCTCGGCCCCTCCTCCTCCTGCGGACTCCCCTCCTTCCTTCCCTAGGGCCCAAAAGGCCCTCGGCTGCCCTGGGAAGCGCCTGGAAAAAGTAAGGATCTGGCTGGTTATTTACTTTTTCCAGGCGCTTCCCAGGACAGCCGAGGGCCTTTTGGCCCCTGCGGAAGGAAGGAGGGGAGTCCGCAGGAGGAGTAGGGGCTGAGGAGGTAAGCAGCGCCAGAGAGAGAAAGAGAGAGATACAGAGTGAGAGAGTGAGAGAGAAAGAGAGAGAGATAGAGAGAGAGAGAGTGAGAGAGATACAGAGTGAGAGAGTGAGAGAGAAAGAGAGAGAGATAGAGAGAGGGAGAGAGAGTGAGGGAGATACAGAGTGAGAGAGTGAGAGAGAAAGAGAGAGAGATAGAGAGAGAGAGAGAGAGAGAGAGAGAGAAAGAGAGAGATACAGAGAGAGAGAGAGAGTGAGTGAGAGAGAGTGATACAGAGTGAGAGAGAAAGAGAGAGATAGAGAGAGTGAGAGAGATCGAGAGAGAGAAAGAATGAGATACAGAGAGAGAGAGTGAGTGAGAGAGAGAGATACAGAGTGAGAGAGAAGAGAGAGAGAGAGAGAGAGTGAGAGAGATCGAGAGAGAGAAAGAGATACAGAGAGAGAGAGAGAGTGAGTGAGAGAGAGAGAGATACAGAGTGAGAGAGAAAGAGAGAGATAGAGAGAGAGAGTGAGAGAGATAGAGAGAGAGAAAGAGAGAGATACAGAGAGAGAGAGTGAGAGAGATACAGAGTGAGAGAGAGAGAGAGAGAGAGAGAGAGAGTGAGAGAGATCGAGAGAGAGAAAGAGAGAGATACAGAGAGAGAGAGAGTGAGTGAGAGAGATACAGAGTGAGAGAGAAAGAGAGAGATAGAGAGAGAGAGAGAGTGAGAGAGATCGAGAGAGAGAAAGAGAGATACAGAGAGAGAGAGAGAGAAATTTAACAGTTATTTGATTGGTATTCCTGCTCTGAGAGGAATTTGTTTACAGATAAAGGTCACTGAGGAGAACAGAAAGGAACACAAGCTCTGGCAAACTAAATGCAAAGCAACCGTCAGGAAAGCCAAGAGAGATTTTGAGGCACATATAGCTACAAATATTTAAAAAAATAGCAAAAGCTTCTTTAAGTACATTAGAAGCAGAAACCCAACTAGAAAAGCAGTTGGGCCACTTGACGAAAATGGTAAGAAAGGGACAATAAGTGAAGACAAGGAGATTGCTGAGCGGCTAAATGACTTCTTTGCCTCCGTTTTCACACAGGAGGACAGACAACATATGCCTGCAGCTGAGTCAGTTTTTTCAGGGAGGGAATTAAATGAATTAAACCAGATAGAGATAAACAAGGAAGATGTTCTCACATGCCTTACTAAACTAAATGTCAACAAATCACCAGGGCCAGATGGCATCCACCCCAGAGTTCTTAAGGAACTCAAGTGTGAAATTGCTGAAATTCTAGCCAAAATATATAACCTTTCTCTAAGATCAGGCACTGTACCCGAGGACTGGAGGGAGGCAAATGTAACTCCAATCTTCAAGAAAGGATCCAGGGTGATCCAGGAAATTATAGGCCAGTTAGTCTAACCTCAGTTCCAGGCAAAGTGATGGAAACCATTATTAAAGAAAAATTACTAAGCACATAGAAGAACAGGCATTGCTGAAGGAAAATCAACATGGTTTCTGCAAAGGCAAATCATGTCTTACTAACTTGATAGAATTCTTTGAGGGTGTAAATAAACACATAGATAAAGGGGACTCAGTCGATATTGTTTACCTTGACTTTCAAAAGGCTTTTGACAAAGTCCCTCACCAAAGGCTCCTAAATAAGCTCTTCAGCCATGGAATCAGGGGACAGGTCTTGTCCTAGATTGGAACCTGGCTAAACTGTAGGAAACAAAGGGTGGTAATAAACGGACACTTCTCTGGATGGAAAGAGGTGAGAAGTGGCGTACCCCAAGGTTCAGTTTTAGGACCGTTACTTTTTAATTTATTCATAAATGATCTGGATGTAGAAGTAAATTGTGAGGTAGCAAAGTTTGCAGATGACACTAAACTGTTCAGGGTAGTTAAAAATGAAACTGACTGTAAAGAGCTCCAGAAAGATCTCTCGAAATTGAGTGAATGGGCAACAAAGTGGCAAATGCATTTTAACCTAAACAAGTGTAAAGTCATGCACATCGGGGCAAAGAACCCAAAATACACTTATCAACTGATGGGATCAAAGCTTTCTGAGACAAACCAGGAAAGGGATCTTGGGGTTTTGGTGGACAGCTCAATGAAGATGTCAACCCAGTGCGCTGCAGCAGTGAAAAAGCAAATTCTATGCTTGGCATGATCAGGAAGGAATCGAAAATAGGTCGGCAAATGTTGTATTGCCTCTCTACAAATCTATGGTGAGGCCACATCTGGAGTACTGTGTACAATTCTGGTCACCGCACCTCAAGAAGGATATAACGGAACTGGAGAAGGTACAAAGAAGGGCAACAAAAATGATCCAAGGGATGGAGCAGCTCCCCTTATGAAATCAGGTTGCAACGCCTTGGTCTTTTCAGCCTTGAAAGACGGCGTTTAAGAGGTGACTTGATCGAAGTGTATAAAATCATGCATGGGATAGTCACACAACACTAAAAGGTGAATAAAGAAAAAAATATTTTCTCTGTCACACAACACTAGGACTAGTACAAGGGCACATGACCTAAAGCCCAGCCAAGGTAGGAAAGTTAGGACTCAGAAATAAATGAAGGAAATATTTCTTCACCCAGAGGGTCATTGTACATTTTATTCTTGTTGTTATGGAACTCACTTCCAGAGGAGGTTGTGACAGCTGTCAGCCTGGACAGCTTCAAGGCAGGATTAGACAGATTCATGGATACCAAGGGAATCAGTAGTCACTGAAATGGACGTCCAAGTGCCACCTCTGTGTTGATGGAGGCAAGCAGGATTTTCCCCGGTTGTGGGGGGTCGGGAGCAGGTGAGGGTTTTGCCCTCCTTTCTGCTAGAGATCCCTGTGTACAACTAGTGGGCCACTGTGTGACACAGAATGCTGGACTAGATGGGCTGAGGCCCGATTCAGCATGGCTCTTCTTATGTTCTTATGTTCTTATGTACTATTCAAATCACTCTTACCACATTTGGATGAAGACAGAAGAACATTCTAAGCAGCATTTATTTCCTAGCATTGTAAGGTATTAGTCATCAACAAAAATACACATATCTGTTAGCAGGGGTGCAGAAACAGCTCTTTTATCAGAGTGGAGCCTAATTCAAATGCACTCCATGTCTAGACTTTGTGTGGTAAGCTAAACATCAAGAAATAAATCTCACTGCTCTAAAATACAGCTGCACTTTAGAAGCCTGCCAGAATCTTCACAAACAACTAGAGTGGAGCTTTCCAAATTTTTCATGTTGGTGACACACTTTTTAGACATGCATTCTTTGGTGCCACAATAATGCAGTTTACTAGCAAACTGGAGATTAACCCAACCGCTAATAAAAGTTTTATACATTATATTATATTTACTGATATGGTTCAAAAGTGATTTACAAATAGCCTTTTGGAGTAATTTTAGTAAGGCATGCAATTGGTTTCTTAAAGTTACAAGTTACAAACATCCAAATTACAAATGACTCTTAGGCCTGATCCAGACAGGCCCTTGTCCCAGAAGCATCCACGTTAAAATAATGCAGATATTTGTGGGGGCCTGTCCATGCCCACCCCAGAAAGCGCACAGTTTCTGGGGTGGGTTATCCACATGTTCTCTCGGGACTAGCCCGAGAGAACGTGTGGAAGCCTTATACCCCCTACCCCAAGCCCCCAGACCCCTTAGAAAACTAAGAAAAACTTACGTGCCCTCCATTTGAAATCCCAGTGGGCTCTCCCGGTGCATAGAAATGACATGCAGGGAGAGCGGCCGGGGGGGGGGGGGAGCAATTTTCCTCCCTCTTCCCCCCCTGCTCTCCTGGTGGGTCATTTCTACATGGCTTCAATGGGGGGCACATAAGTTTTTCTTAGTTTTCTAAGGGAACTAGGGGCTTGGGAGGGTGGGTAGTCCCACAGATTACTGGGCTTATTTAGCCTGGTAAACTGTGGAAATGCTGTTTGGACTGCAGTATTCCTCAGTCCAGACCTGGAAATAGTACATTTATCCCGCCCCTTCCAAGAATAAATCCACTATCAAATTAATTTGCTACAAACCAGGGTTTTCCTAATTTGTTGCGAGTTAACATTGTCTGGACACCCCCTCCTTTATTTATTTATTTATTTATTATTTCGCATTTGTCTGTCGCCCCCCCCCCCCCCAACGGCTCGGGGCGACTTACAACAGTTCGTAAAAAATACAATTGTCAGATAACTCATAAGCCACAGTAATACCATTAAGATGGAATTACAATTAGAACAGTTGAAACAACAAATGGAGTCGCAGTGGGGCGTCAGCTAGGTGGTGCGAGCTACAGTTTAGCTAACTCCGAAGGCTTGTTGGAACAGCAATGTCTTAACTGCTCTCCTGAACGGGAGGAGGCCCTGGGTGGCACGGATGCCGGCGGGCAGTGCGTTCCACAGGGTTGGGGCTGCAACAGAGAAAGCACGGCGGCGGGTTGCGGACAGATGGTAGGTCCTCACATTTGGGATGACCAGGAGGTTTAGCTCTTTGGAGCGCAGTGATCTGGTGGGATGATATGGGACAAGGAGTTCCCACAATAAAGGCCCTGTCTGGACAGGTAAACAAAAGCGGACCAAATAATCATAGAATTAGACATTCAAATAGTTCAAACATATCACTTCATTTAGTTCTGAAGAAACCTCAAAGCATCGGCAGATAGAAGCATTTAGAACTGGATTATAACAATTTATGCTCATTGGATTATAAAACACATATTCAACATTCAATGGTCCATAGCTATGTACAGTATATCCAGTCAATGTGTACTCACAAACATGTGGGAAAGTCCCAAAGTGTAATATAGTTCTAGCGCGTTATGGGAAAAGTCTGAATTATCCAATGGAGGATCATCCACGGTGCAAATGAATACAGTTCAAAATAGTCTGAATGCTTCAGGGTCTTCAATACATCAAATTATAATGTCCAAGTGACCAATAGTAACATAAATCCAAGTGGTGGAAACGCCAAAATATCCAAAATATCCAAAATATAAAGGCGGGTTGACAGGATCCCGCTCTGTTTCACAGCAAGAACTTTTTCAAAACTCAAATGTAATTATAAAGCTTTCAAAGGCATCCACTAGTTGGTCATGAAAATTTCACAGTCATGAGCCAGACTCAGGAGGAGCCAGACATCGCAGGGTCTAAGGTGGGTTTCTTTAAGAGGGGGCGGACTATAGCTTCTTTCAGGGCATCTGGAAAGATTCCCTGCTCCAGGGAGTTGTTTATTATGTGCATCAGAGGGACCCGGAGGCTCTCTGGGCAATCCTTGACCAACCAAGAAGAACAAGGATACAAGGAACATGTAGTTGGGTCTTGCTGTAGATAGAATATTACAGACAGCTTCTGTGTCCAATAATATACTGTAAATCGGTCACCTTTGGAGCGAATTGATGTTCGTGTTACCTCCCTTTCATTAGCAGACTCGGTCATAGGGGACAGTTCCCCCTCAGTTGATCATGGCCTGATGGAGTGGCATGGGTTCCCAAATGGCCTCATTCATACTGCCTGCTTACCTGACATGCTATGCCTCTGCTGTTGGGTACATTACATTCACAGGCAAATTCATTTTTTGTAACCTTCCAAACCGAGGTGCAGATTACATTCGATGATGCATTATATTCTAGTAAATATGTGTAATGTGGGTTAGTATTAGCCCTCTGGGAATTTCTAGAATAAGATGCTGTACATACAAATACACCATTAATAAGTACTTCTCTCTGTTAAACATGGATATCGCAGGGCTTACAGGGGAGACGTGATCATTGAAGGACACCCCAAATCTCTAACTAATCTCTAGTCACACAGATTAGTTTGTACTCAGTTTAGTACACAAACAATGAGGCTTTGCTTTAATCCCTTTTGCTCTGCTGTAGGTGTCAGTTAGTACAACACTTGTGTGTTCACACAGTAAGTAAATTAAAAAGCCAAAGGACAAATAGCAGAAATTCCAAATAATTAGAAACCTCTGCATTGTGAATCTCTTAGCAAATGACATGATGCTCCCTTGTTGCCATTGGGGCGGGGGAATATGCAGAGCCTGTTATTAGGGAGGGTGAGGTGTTACCTCAGCAGCAGATTTTGGCTGTCGTGATAAGAAAACCAGCTCTTTGCTGTTTGCTATTGTTGTGTTCTTCTTACTGATAGGGCTATAAGAGATTACTATGGCATTGCCAGCCTCATGGGTCAATATAGCTGTGGTGGCTTTGGGCATTTGGCACCTTGACTTTGGTTAGTGGGAACACATTCTTTGCTACTCTTTATTAAATAACAAAATGCCTGCTTCTGATTGCAAGCAAGTCTTACAAAATGGAAATGGTACTGGATTGTCTGGGGTGATATTGGTTCATCCACTGATTTTTTAATTAACCTGGAGCAGGTGTCCACTCCTGTCCATTGATCTAATACATTCTGTGTACTCCGATTCCAAAGAGAATGTTGTAAATATATGATGGGTTTTACAACTATACTGTTCTCACATAATCCTTAGTTGCCATCTTACAATTGGCATGGAAGCTGTTTTAAAAAGACACACACTTTACACCTGTCCTTGTCATGTATAGTACCTCTATTATAAATGAGGTGAGGGAGGGAAAGTAAACATGGTGTAATGGTTTGAATAGGAGTAGGTCTCTGGAAATTGGGGTTTAAATCTCTGTTTGGATATGAGAATCTGCTGGATGGCCCCGAGCAAGTCACATTCTCTCAGCTCCAGAAGAAAGCAAATGTGAATAAATCTTGTCAAGAAAATTCTTTGATAAATTTGCCCTAGGATCCTTCTGCTAGCAAGAGGCTTTTAATTCATTTAAGTTTGTCCACTAAACAGAAAGTGTAGTCTTGACACAGCCTCCATCACTTCATTGTTTCTTTTTGTCCCCTCTGCCCAATTCGCTCAAGATTAGTGTTTCCCAAACTTTGGCCCTCCAGCTGTTTTGGATTTCAACTCCCAGAAACCCTAGCCAGCTTGACCAATGATCAGGAATTCTTGGAGCTGAAGTGCATTAAATCTGGAAGACAAAGATTTGGTAAACACTAGTGCAGTGGTTCTCAACCTGTGAGTCCCCAGGTGTTTTGGCCTTCAACTGCCAGAAATCCTATCAGCTGGTAAACTGGCTGGGATTTCTGGGAGTTGTAGGCCAAAACACCTGGGGACCCACATGTTGAGAACCACTGCACTAGTGGGACATGAGACCAGAATGGAGGAAGAATATGGGAAGTGCTGTAAAGCTACCTACTTCCTTTTCTTCCAGTAAGAATGATAAAAGATTACTTGATCTAGTCTGTTTCTTCAGAAATAAATCTGATTCATTTTTGTTTTGGTGAATTTGCCTATTATTTCTCTTTTACATAAACATGTCACTTCCTTCAGACTTTCAACCAAGTTTCTTTGCTCACCTGGACATAGAGTGCTGGAAACAGAAGTAACTTTAGAGCACTGCTTTTGAAACTACAGATCTGAACCCCAAATGGGATCCCCTTAGCTCAGTGTTAGGGTCCTGAAAAACTGGTAACAGTAAAAGCTTTACATGAATCGATTGTGTAATATTTACAATGAGCTCGGCAGAAAATCAAGTCTCTTTGGCAAACCTTGTGCATGCAGAAATGTTTTATTTTATACCTACTTATACATCTATATACCTGGGATGATGAAAAGATTTCTTGGGCCAAAAGAGGTCAGGAATGAAAAAGTTCAAGAAGCCTTGCTTTAGAGCAGCCTTCTACAATCAGTGAAGAGTTCCCAGATCTCAGGTCTTGCCCTCTGTTCTCTGATTCTTAGGGTAAAGGGGAAGAATCACAGGATGAAACCACTGGCTTAAACAGTAGAATAATAGACTTGGAAGGGGGCCATTCTAGTCAACCCCCTGAATCATACAGGGATACATAGTGAAAGTACTCCTGAAAGACAGCCAACCAATCTTTGTTAAAGACCTCCAAAGAAAGAGTCCAGCACACTCCATGATGTTCTTCCTTCCTTGATTCCTTCCTTCCTTGTCGTTTGAAAACATAGATTCATGCTCCAATCTGTGGTGCATCGGAAAATAAGTTAGCTCCATGCTGTACGTTACATCTCTTCAGATATCTAAAGATAGCTATCCTGTCTCCTCTCAAGTCTTCTCTTTTGCAAGTTAAACATACCCAATGTCCTCAATCATCTCTTATAGAACTAGGTTATGAATATTCCTCATTTATTAGATTTGGGGTTTGTTTGCTTTTTACTTTAACATCACAATCGCTTCAACTGTGTTGATACTAAATGTAGACAGATTAATGACATATTCAAGCTCATCTCATGTGGCATTATAAGGTGTCCTTTCCAGATCTCATGTGTGTGTGTGCGGAAATATCAGAACTAGATATTATCTGGATGTTCTGGAGTACAACTCCCACTACCCATAGTTGTATTGCATCTTAAGGGTGCAATACAAGTTGGAGGAGGTTGTTTTGGAGCAATCTGAACAAATGCTCAAAATAATCACCTTTTTCATCTGGTATATTTCCTCAGCTTTAACAAATGCATGAACCCAATGGCATTAATTTCAAGAGGCTTGCTTAAAATTCCAAAGCAAGGACTGAGGTATGTTTTGCTGAGCTGTATAAAGCAGTTAATATTTTACATGGTAACTGCTTATATAGCAGATTTATGAGTGACACAAGATATCTAATCTCTTTTCAGCTAAGCATTGAAAAACTAGTCTAGTACTATTCCACTGATGGACCTGTTATTTACAATAACTTTTGAACAAATTGGTAGTACAATCCAGATGTTTCATGTAATATTATGAGCCCATCCCTGTTTGTATTACTTCCATTTCTTTTGAAAGATTGCTCTCTGCTTTGTAATTCCCAAACTTTCTAGCATTGTAGGAATTTAAATCTGCATGTACTGTATGTATTTAGAAATACAGTTTAATCATCCAAAAAAAAAGGGCCAGGTAAAGATATCGAGAGAATGTGAATTAGACAACTTGAAGAGTTCTAGGTTTTCTCACTCTCTGCAATACTAGAAATTTGCGGACTTGAGGAAAAATTCATTTGGGAACCATAATTCATATTTGAGATAACATACCATCATTTCCTACCTCACACCTTGGGGGAGCAGTTTTAATTAGAAAGCACAAACATGGTTTGACTTACACGATTGCTTTTTTAACAAGGGGGCAAAATATAATGTAATAATTGGCTTGATAGGGGAATGGCAGTTGGTGGACATGGTCAGGACCAAGTTGTACATTGTAAGTTCAACCTCTATCTTTACCATCCACACAATAATAATAATAAAGTCAAGAAAACCTTAAGCACACTTTGATGCCATATTTTCCTTGATGACTGCATTTTCGATTATAGCCAGCTGAAACCTAAATACAAAATGTACACTTATTTTCTTCAGTAGCCCACCGAGAGAGGCCATTTAATCAATACTTGAGGTTTCAATATGCATTTTGGAATAATTCCCAATATATTGAGGCCATGTATACTAGGTCAGTGTTTCCCAACCGTTTTTGAGCCACGGCACATTTTTTACATTTACCAAATCCTGGGGCACACCACCAACCAAAATGACACAAAATGACACTCTAACACAGTAATACATATAGTTAATATGTCTTTAAATGTATTTATACACTCAGTGTGAAACCTGGGCCTGTTTCGATGAACACAACATAGATATGACTTCCTCTCACATATTTATAAATGGCTATCATGTCTTCTCTCAGCCTTCTCTTCTTCAGGCTAAACATGCCCAGCTCTTCAAGCCGCTCCTCATAGAGCTTGTTCTCCAGACCTTTGTGAAATTTCACCCTGAGTGAAATTTGCTTCCAGTTAACTATGGATGTCATGAAGGCAACTCTTGAAAAATCCAGTAAAATAGTAAAAAAAAAACCAACAAAAACATTTCCAAGCGGAGAGGCTCAATTTGTTTCTTGGAAACCTGTGAGGGGGCTGCTGGGGGGGGGGAGTGCCAATTTCCCACGGCACACCTGATAATCGCTCACGGCACACTGGTTGGGAAACACTGTACCAGGTTATAGAGGCAAGGTCTGCTGGGGTTTGGTTCCAGGGCCCCTTGTGGCAAATGGATCAAACTCATTTTCATTTAGGGCCACTGCAGCCTCATAGTTGCCTTGAAGGAGCTCTTGAATCAATGGATGGATTGTCTGTGAATACAGAGAGCCAACTATTAATTTTTTTGACATAGTGATTGGTGCTTTTCATCCAATTTGGATCCAATTTAGATAAAACGTTTTTATCCAATTTGGGTCCCTATATATTAATAAATGACAACTCCCATCACTTCTGATTTTCCGCCAGGTGAACTGGGGATAATGGGGATTGCAACCCAACAGCACGTGTGGCTCTGATCGATGTTAGGGAAGTTTAGACATCTATCATACCCACAAGCCATGTATCCCAATTCCAACCCCGTTATCCTGACTAAAAAGAACAAACTGCAGCTTTCCAGATGTTATTGTATCACAAATCCCATCATTATGCCTAATGATGAGGAATACAGGAATTATAGTACAGCATCTGGACAGTCACATAAAATGACAGGGATGGTCAAATTCTTGAGGCCTTGAGTTTGACTCATGTGTGTTATGGATACCAAAAGCTATAGATGGTGAAGTCTCATTATATACAATATGGAGTAGTAAAATGGCAAAATCAAGGACCCCTGTGAAAATGGGGGGAACCCTTCCCCCACAATTTTGTTTTATGTGAGAGAGCACTTCTCTAGCCATTTGTAGATCCCCCAGTGTGACTCTATCATCAATTTCTCCCAACTAATCCCTTTAAAAATTCCTCCCTAGAAATCGCTAGGTGCTACTCTATGGTCAACCTCTAATAGAAGTTGATCACACCATCATGCTGGAGGATCTAGAGGTTCCTGAACAGAACATTTTATTCAGATTCATGAATAATCAAATTGGCAAGCATGACACCTGCAAATGTAGAGGGCTGACTGAATTTTCAAGTGGTGGATGTGGAATCTGTGGTTATGGAGGGCTGACTATTGGCAGTCATTGGGAACCTTGAGGTTGGCAATACTACTGAATCTTTAGAGAAAATCTGCTATGTGTGATGAAAATTGTGCACATTCAGTAGCCATGGGCTGCATCAGAGATAATGGATTGAAGAGCCTAGAGTTCTGAACAGCACTGCTCAATTGAAATGTTTATATCGCAAGCTCCAGATTCTCTAATGAACCCTGACCACTTTTTGCTTTCTCTAGACTTCTCTCCCTTTTCATTCTACAGCCATGAATGTGTTTCTATGTCATCCCTCTACTCGGAAAAGAAATGTATTACTGGCTGACTGCATGTCAGACACAGGAAACCAAGAGCAATTCAGCCATGAACCACAGAACCCCTTGAAATTATATCATGCACAGTGCTGCCTGAAAAGATGGATGTGTTCTCTGCGTCTGACCTTGGCAAATTTGCTTTTTAATCCAAGAGAAATATTAATTTGTGTCTCGAAACCATGACTGTCCTGCATGATATTAGACACAACACATACTCCAGCTGAGCAGTAATTTAAGTTTTGGGCCCTTTCACCAAGCTCCAGGTTGCTTATCAACTGCAACCATCTTCTGAAAGTGGCCAGTCTTGAAAAGTGCCAGTCTTACTGAAAAAATTACCTCACCCTTCGCCGTATTGACATGCTGAAGAAACTACGTATCTGTTTTGAATAAAAATTGTAATTTTAAGACTTTGCACATATAAATAGTAAAGGTAAAGGTTGTCCCCTGACATTAAATCCAGTCGTGTCCGACTTTGTGAATTGGTGCTCATCTCCATTTCTAAGCCAAAGAGCCGCCATTGTCCGTAGACACCTCCAAGGTTATGTAGATGGCATGACTGTGTGGAGCACTGTTACCTTCCCGCCGGAGCGGTACCTATTGATCTACTCACATTTGCATGTTTTCGAACTGCTAGGTTGGCAGAAGCTGGGGCTAACAGCGGAAGCTCACTCCGCTCCCCGGATTCAAATCTGCAACCTTTCGGTCAACAAGCTCAGCAGCTCAGCATATAAATATAATTAGGAGAAGGCAATTTAAACCTAACTTGATATTTTTAAAAGACTACACAAAATGAAATTATCCTGGTCTGTACAAAGAAAAATCAAAATAGAGGTCCTGGTAGATTTCTTTGGATTTTATTTTTCTTTCCCTCCATGAAGAGAGGTTCTCATTGACATGGTTCTTGTTTTTCACTTACCTGTCTTTTGTTCTCACAACAAGCCTGTGAGGTAGGTTGAACTGAGAAGCAATGATGAGCCCAAAGTCACCTGTAACCAATGCAACTAAGCAGACATTGGGCTCAGAACCAAGTAAGGCGTTTTCCTTGTTCCAAGGTCATAACTAGACAGAGCTTTTCAACCATCTCAAGTTGGCAACACACTTTGTAGACAAGCATTATTTTGCAATAGTCATTCAGTTTTACTTGCAAATCAAGAGATTGTAAGAGATGTGGGCTCATATATTAAATGTAATAACAAAATGTATTTTTTTGAATCATGTCAGAAGCAGCTTGAGAAACTACAAGTGAGAGAATTGGCTGTCTGCAGGGACATTGCCCAGGGGATGCCCGGATGTTTTACCATCCTGTGAGAGGCTTCTCTCATATTCCCGCATGGGAAGCTGGAGCTGACAGGTGGAATCTCACCTAGTCTCATGGATTTGAACAGTCAACCTTCAGATCAGCAACCCAGCCCGGCACAAGTGTTTAACCCTTGTATGGGAACACAACATATCTTATGAATACTTTCTGCTCAGAGTTTTTTCTTGTGTGTGACACACCTGCAGACTTCAGCCAACACACTAATGTGTTGTAACACACAGTTTGGAAAGCTCTGTTCCAGGAGTTGATGGACTTCCATGCCATTCATATTGAATTTGCAATTAGTCAAGTAATAGCCAGAGCAGTAGTGCCTAGTAAAAAGCAGAGAAGTTCCTATTAACTTATCTGGTATTACTATACCAAATTTCCACAAGACAACTCATCTTTTCTATAAAATATGCAATGTGAAGGAGCAAAGTAATGCATTCATTTTCTTCGGACTGCAGGTAGGTGGTAGTGGTCAGATTTTTCACTGTTGCTGCTTCATCTCATTAAATGCACATCTGTGAGACATCTCTCAGTTTCACTGAAAATTCAATCAAGGTTTTTAGTGTGATAGTCCAGGGCATACTGGCTCACAGAGATAATAGGGAGGTCAGAAACAATATCTATTGCCTTTAGTAGGTCTCATTTGCGGTGCTCACAGTCCTGTTGAAAGTCAGCCAGACCATTGTGTGAAAAGACTCCCATAAGACACGGCCAATGACTGCCATTTCTGGAGTTTTACTGCTCTGCAAGACCTATTAAGAGGCAATTGTCACTATCTAGAAGTATTCTACTGTAGTGCTGTGATTTGAGCATTGGACCATGATTCTAGAGATCAGGGTTCAATTCCCTGTTCAACCATGGAAGCCCAATAGGTGATCTTTCAAGGCAAACTCTCACTGCCTCAGTGGAAGGAAATGGCAAACTTCTTATGAGCAAGAAAGCCCCATGAGAGGTTCACCTTATGGCCATCATAAGTTGGAAATTACTTGACAACAAACAACAGCAATTATTTTAATTAATTTTCCTATTCTTTTAGCTTCTAACTATTGAACTCTTTTATGTGTTTTTGGAAAGCCCGGAGCACTTGACAATAAAATCAATCAATCAATCAATCAATAACAAGAAGTAAATACAGCTGGCACTCTGTATCCACATTCTGTGCCTAGAGATTTAAAGTAAATATAGCTCAAAAACATTGAGGAGCGGGTGGAGGCAGGGATTTCCAAAATCTAATCTTGATTTTGCTGTGTGCCAAGCATACCCTGATGTAGTCTCCCGCCATTTTAGAGATCCTCAGCCTCTTTCTGGCACTTTGGAATTTATGGGAATGGTTTGTAGGTTTGTAAGGACTTCTTCACATGGGGCATTTTTGCCCTGTTTTTCCACTTTTGGGCACAGCAAAGATGGGGTAAAAGATGGGGTAAAAGCACACAGAGGTAAAAGCATACATATTAAACTAGCTTAAAAAAATTTCTGGCCTAGCAATCAAAGGCTAGCCAGAAAAGGTGAGTCTTGCAGGTCTTGCGGAAGGAGAGAAGGTCCTGCATGGCCCGTACATCACTAGGAAGAGTGTTCTATATTGACAGTGCCACTACAGAAAAGGCTCTGTGCCCGGTCGATGTAAGACTGATTGCTTTGAAGGTCAGTACTTCAAGGAGGTTCATTTGTTTGGAACGAAGTGACCTCTGGGGTTGGTAGGGGATGACACAACACATGGCAGGTCCCACTGTTGGAGCGAGCTACCCACACTTTCCTATCCTTTTGCTGTGTAATGACAGAAAGGGTGGCAGGGCAACACATGTTGTCATGCTTTCCTGTCCTTTCTGCCATCTGATGGGGACAGGGTGCTGGAGGAAGGGTGTGTGGGGTGCCACGAGCAGCCCTGCATGCCTTTTCTTTCACCAACGATTCCCAGCGTAATGGCAGGGCCTGAAAGGGCTGTGGGAAGAGGTCCATTGTCACATTTCCACTTAGACTGGAGCCTTGAGCCCCAGCTCCCTTTCTTGAAATTAAACATTGTTAAGGATATACTCAGAACAACATTTGTTCCTTTCTCTTCATATGATCTAAGTTCATGTACTCTGTGAGGCATTCCTGGGAAAGTTACATTTAGGCTGAATGGATATAATGGCACATTAAAGCCATGTATGAGCAATGGCAGGATCCTAGGCATGTAGCAAGGAATAGTCTGGCCTCACTTTGGTTCCAGAACCCCTATGGATATCAACATCAGTATATGTTAAAGCAATGACATAATAAAATGGTGTCCCTTATATAAAATGATGGACAATTCAAACGAATGCCAGAGAGAGCCTGAAGTTCTGTGAAACATCAGCAAGCTGCAACAGGATATATCTACATTTCAGCATCATGCTCAGTACATGACAGAATCAACATTTACTTTTGGATTTTTAAAAAAATATTTTCAAACCATAATTGGTTGAATAATGCATGGATGCAGAATCTGTAGATATGAAGGGCCAGCTGTGCGGTTACAGTTTGTTGTTATCTGGAGAAGACATTCAGTAGCTTCAGAGGCTGATTGACTATTCCTATTTGACGCCAGCTCAGTGATTTATTTCTATAACAAAGCTAGTGGCTTGAATACTAATAAGAGATGGGAGGACAGTGAGAAAAGGTGAAGCTGACTATTTTTGATTAGACGATTTCCTCACCAACTGTCCTCCAAGATTGATGCATTTTCAGCTCTAACAGTACATCGAAGCATATATTAAATGCTTCTAGCTTACATATTTCACCTTGATGTCAGCATCTGTTAAAGTTAGAGTTTATAGTTTCAGGGCCAAATTAGATAGTGGGAGAAACAACTGCATCTCATGTCCAATGTTGCTTTTAATAAAGAAAAAAAATGATGTTCCATGCAAGAATTGAGCCTGATCCAGGCAAAGTCTGTGGCATTATTTTTTTGGTTCTGAGGAAAACTACTCATTATTAATCATCCAAGGGATTTGGTCTTCACCTCTTGATCCATTGGGTCACCAAGAACAACACAGAATTGTATTTCTCCACAAGAGCAATATTCACAAGATTAAAAACTGACTTGAGCTTCAATAGCTATTTTAATTCAACATTATCTAGATTGCAAAAGGACCCCCTGGTGGCAAAGCAGGTTAAAATGCTGAGCTGCTGAACTTGCTGGCCGAAAGGTTGGCAGTAGGCTTGCTTGATCAAGGAAAAAATGATTCAAAACTCATTACGGATGTAGGGGGTGCTGGCGATTCAATTTGGACATGATTTCTGAAATTTTCTGAAAAAAAGTCAGAATATTTCAAATTTTCCGAAATTTCTGAATTGCTTTGTTAATGGCGGGCACGATTGCGCAATATGCGAAAACCTGCAAATGGCACAGGCAAAACTTGGGGGATTCCCTTTCCCTCATTTTTAGACCGTTACTGACAAAACTTGCCACAGTGGTAGAAATTATTAGCAGATTACAGGAGATTTTGTTTCCAAATGTACAATGTGTAACCTAAAGCAGACAAAGGGGCCTCCAAACTTTTATTGTGTGGTTCCCCAAGGAAATTATTACACTAGTAGATTTCTAGTTTGCAAAAGTAAAACGTGTAACCCCAAGCAGATAAAGGGGCCTCCAAACTTTTGTTTGTTTTCCCAAGGAAATTATTAGCAGATAATGGGATTTCTTGTTTCCCAAAGCACAGAAGTCAAACCCCAGGAGAGGAATGGGTCATAAAACTTGTATTCAGTGATTCAGCAAGGAAATTCTTAGCAGATAAAGGGATTTCCAAAGTCCAAAGGGATTTTCTGGGATCGCAAAATCCAAACTGTAACCCAAAGGGGATTGAAGTGTTTTGAAAGTTGAAATTCACTGCTTCTAAAAGGGAAATTGGCAGTAGCAGGCAAGAGAAGACTTGTCCCAGCTGCCTTGCCCTTCTTCCCTCCCCACATACAAACAAGCCTCGCAGGCAAGGGGCCTGCTAACAGCCGTTCTCCCCAATTTGTTCCCTTCCATAACCTTGTTGTTCCCTTCCTAAGCGGTGGCACCTTTCCCACCCAAGCTCCCTTCCCATTCGCACCCCTGGCTCGCAATGAGCCCATGAGGCATGCACAGCCCTTTTAAAAGTGCAATGGCTGCGATGCTGAAACCCCGTCCCTCCCCAGATGGTTCCCCCTCATTGGCTGGAAGCAAGCATCCCAGCATGCAAGCTGCTGCTTGCCTCCAAACGCTGGGTCTTTTCTGATTAACTTCCTGAGTCGGAACAGTGGTTTCGAAATGGCAAGGATACTTCCGGGTTCTCCAATCACTTCGAAATCGCTTCCAAAAGGAATTTGACCCCTAATTTAATCCAACCATGCCTAGTTGGTGGTCAAAACTGGGGAGCGGGGAGCAATTCAAAACTAGGGAGCGGGCTCCTGCTGTTAGGCCCAGCTACTGCCAACCTAAAAGTTTGAAAACATGCAAATGTGAGATCAATAGGTACCACTTCTGCAGGAAGGTAATGGCGCTCCATGCAGTCAGGCTGGCCACATGACTTCTACAGACAGCTCCGGCTCTTTGGCTTAGAAATGGAGCTGAGAACTACCCTCCAGAGTCAGACACGACTAGACTTAATGTCAGGTGAAATCTTTACCTTTACCTAGACTGCAAAGGAAGAAAAATCAAGCAATTTATATCCATATTTGATTTTTTTACTTATTTGTTTACTTATTTATGACTAGAAATATAAAGTTTCCTGCAAATAATTTCAGTCAGCAATGAATTAGTTGAAAAGAGCTTGTCACAGGGGTTGACAGAGTTTTACTGTCTCCAGCTGTGTAAACATAGGGAGCTATGTAGAGAGAGAGATACTTTGAAAAAAAGATGGACCTACATGCTACCATCCCATTATTTCTGTCTCCTATCATGCAGCCCAGACAGGGAGTTTGAGAACCAGCATCTGACTTCTGGGTGGTTTGGACCAGAGAGAAGACAGGCTTTGGTCCAAATTGTTATGCCTTACTGAATGTCCATCAAACTTTGTGTGTGGGCAGACTGAAACTATTCAATGGTTTGGAACAGGTATATTCCAAAATAGACCGCAATGAAGAAATAGGCATCCTACTCATTTGGATATTGGGAGATCCTGGTGTGAATTGCCCCAGCAGATGTTCTGTTCTTTGTCTTCTGTAAAAAGAGACTCTGCTTTTTATTAAAGCAGATAAAGTAGTGAGCATAATCCCATTTCATTAATAGGACAAAGTGCAAAGGAGAGAATATGGTCATTTATGCATTCAGCAAATACTGTATTTCCTTGATTCTAAGACACATTTTCCCAGATAGAAACATCTCTAAAAATTGTGTGAATCTTAGAATTGTGGGTGTTTTCTATGTATATATATATAAAGCTTTTTTTCCTTTTGGTGGTACAGAAATTAGTGTGTGTCTTTACAATTGATTGCACCTTAGGATCAAAGAAATACAGTACCTTTTAAAAGATGATAATAAAAGCTGAAATGAATATTTAAGGAAAGAGTTTTCCTGGGAAGAAAAGTAATGAGAACCAGATTTTGTATGCCTGCTTCACAGAATATTTTCCTGCCACAGTTAAGTTCCTTCAACCCATTAGTATAATTTCATTTTGAGACAAGGCCAGTCAAACTCACATGTTCCCCAGAGATCGCTTAGATCTGAAGAGCAAAACCTCCTCAGTGTCCCATCGGTCTGGACATACCATCTGTCTTCAACCAGGCAAAGAGCCTTCTTGGTGGTGGCGCCGACATTGTGGAACGCTTTGCCTGACAAAGCTCGAGGAATTGGTGAGCTGTCCTCCTTTCGAAGGGTGTGTAAAATGGTCCTCTTCTGTCAAGTGTTCTCACTTGAGTGAAATGTAACACCTACTGTTAATTTTAACTCATTGGTAGTGGAAATTAGAGATGCTAGATTTTATTGTGTTGTTTTATTACTGTCTTACTGTGTTCTTATATTGTTGTAAACCGCCCGAGCTTTTGAGGAGAAAAAATAAATAAACTTTACCACCAGCAGCAATAAGATCTACCAACCAAAAGGTTCTGTTCAAAGCATGGTTCGGTGTGAGCACCTGTCAGTCCAGCTCACTATTTACCTAAGCAGTTCGAAAACGGCTTAGAGCTGTAAGTAGAGAAATTAGGTACTGCTAAAGTGGGGCCATAAAAGAAAAAGACCACAAATGCCTCAACCAAAAGGTAGAAGTCCTGATGGCTCATCATCACCCCCGTGGCTGGATTTGAGCACAACCTCCAAGGCGCTGAAAAGCTGGATGCCAACACAACATACCTCCCTTCTGACTGTTCTGTCCTTGTCTGTCCAAATGGCGTTGAATGTTTGCCGTGTATGTGTGTTGTGATCCACCCGGAGTCCCCTTGGGGAGATAAGGTGGAATATAAATAAAGTGTTAATAAAGTGTTGTTATTAAGGTAGTGAGGTTATCTTCTTTGGACATATTCAGAAGCTGGAGAGCTGCACACTGAGAATGCTCTCACTGGAGATTCTGCATTAGGGAGGCTGACCTGAAGATCTGAGGTATTCATTCTAGCTCTACGATTGATTCATGTACATACGAATGGAAATTGTATGTCTAGATCAGTGTTTCCCAAACAGTGTGCCGTGAGTGATCATCAGGTGTGCCATGGGAATTGGAACCTCCAATACCCTTTCTTCCCCCTCCTGCCGAACACTTTTTCTTCTCCACTCGGGCTCCCTTCTTCCCAGCCTCATTCTGCTCATTTGCCTCGCTTTGCGCACACTGCCGCTTCTGCGGGAGGGGGAAGACGTGACCCATGCAGGCGCCCCACGCCTTCCTCCCTCCCCTCCACAGTGCTCTCTGGATATAGGTGAGCTACAACTCCAATACTCAAGGTCAATGCCCACCAAACTCTTATAGTATTTTCTCTTGGTTATGGTAGTTCTGTGTGGGAAGTTTGATTCCATTCCATCATTGGTGGAGTTCAGAATGCTCTTTGATTGCGGGTGAACTATAACTCCCAGCTGTTGAGCAAGACCTTTGTTTGTGTCTTTCTGCCATTCCTGCCAGGATATCTATGTTGTGTTCATCGAAACAGGCCCAGGTTTCACACTGAGTGTATAAATACATTTAAAAACATATTAACTATATGTATTACTGTGTTAGAGTGTCATTTTGGTTGGTGGTGTGCCCCAGGATTTGGTAAATGTAAAAAATGTGCCGCGGCTCAAAAAAGGTTGAAGAACACTGGTCTAGATAGTTGCATTTCCCCCTTGCATGAGGATGAGAGCATTCTTGAAATTAGTTTTCAATTTTGCAGTAAACACTGTAGTGGCACTGGATGCTAACTGAATAAAAGTCTGGGTGAGTTTTCCAGGTCTTTCACAGATCTGGCATTCAGAACCAAAATATAAATTAAGGATGCTGTTCCAAGTCTCTAGTGCCATGCAGACTAGTTACAAAACTAGTAAAATGACCCAGCATATAAGAGTTCAAATTGAGAGCTAGCAGTGGCTGGTGACATTTATGTCAGGAGTGTTTGTCAGTTCTGAATTTTATTCCAGGTTGCAATGGAAACATTTAAGGTATTTATTTTGCAACACCTTTATTCACTTCCTTTGAATGTATATAATTATGCTATGCAAATGTCACCTATGCTGTTTAATAGGCGATAGCAGTTTCTAGTCATAATCCTACCATGTCTTAGGAATCATGGATATCTGTAGTTATATATGGAAGCTAAATATTACATCTGATAGGCTAAATTCGTTATTTTTAAAGCCTGTATGAATTGACACTCAACTGTCAACATTTTTGCTTCCCAACTCACCAAATAATTACACACATCTGAGCCTAGGATTGGACATATCTGTCAAGTTCTTATTCCTGTAGCAGCTGGGTGAGCAGGCTGTTCCCTAAAAGGTTTGGCATAATTGGTTGTAAGAGCACATCTAACAAAACATTCTTTTGTTCACATCAACCTGTGGCAAGTTAAGCCAACCAAATGCATTTGTAAGAATTTGAATAGGAAAAGTCTTATGAATACAGATTTGCACTGAATGAAGTCTTTCACAAAATTTGTAACCCTGAGCCATTTAGATTAAGTGATGGAGTCTTCCTCTTAACACCAGACACACACTATGTAAGGCTCCTTCCACACATCTATATAGAACTGGGTTATATGGCAGTGTGGACTCAGATAACCCAATTCAAAGCAGATATTGTGGATTATCTGCCTTGATATTCTGAGTTATATGGCTGTGTGGAAGGGCCCTAAGTAGCTTGACAGAAGGACTCTAAAGAATACATGCTCATACCATTCAGGGCTAGAATTTTTCATAAAATAACCAAGATTTTGTATTCTTCATCTTGCATCTTCCCCATATTTTTTTCCAATTGGTATTTGGTTTTGCTTTCTCACAGCCAAGCACTACATTTGTATCAAAATATTTTTATTCAAGTAGGTATTCAAAAAGATCTGATAATGCTACAATACATATATAGCTCATAGCCAAACAAGCACACATTTTACTTTGATTTTTGTGTTTAGGAACAATTAATCCAAGTTTCCTCAGACATTATTTTTGCCGATGATTATAAAAGGGCTCAAATCTGCAGTATGAGTTCATTGAAATATCTTCCGCTGTACATGACTAAATTCAAGTTTATTAAAAGTATCCTCATCTGTGTCAGGAGTGAGCTGAATGTTGTTATCTTTGACTGGAGACAATGGCTCTGTTTTTTTACAAGAGGGTAGTTTTTGAGAATCCCTGCAAAACAAAAGGAAACATCCAGGAATAAATTTGTGTACAGACAGTTCAAATTGAGTTTAGTACCACTGTGATTTTTAAAAGGATATAATTTATCCTCTAATTCGCATACAAGTGAACCGAACACTGCAGCTGTTTAATTCTAACTGAACAGAAATGTGCCCCTAGCCAATTACCAAAAATGGGTACAGCCTGCACTGCTTCTACTTTCCAGCATTTGGAAGTATGTCTACTACTGATAGCAAAATGGAAGGCCAGCAATTTTGTGTTAAGGCACAGGTTTTACATGCAGCAGCCTTCAGAGACAATACTCTACATGTCCATGCAGGTTTTAGAAAAACTCCTGCTTTCAGTGTCACTAAACTTTTGGTAGATGAACTAAAGGTCTGGTATATGGTAGCTTCCTGTGCTATTAAAAGTAGACAAGAAAAATAATAAAATGCTTTGCCAGAGAATATCCAATTTGGAAAACTTTGTGTCAGGGGTGACTTGAGAAACTGCAAGTCACTTCTAGTGTGAGAGAACTGGCCATCTGCAAGGACATTGCCTAAAGAATGTTTTACCATCCTATGGAAGGCTTCTCTCATGAACCCCACATAAGATGGAGCTGACCAATGGGTGCTCACCCCACAATTGAAATATCCTCCTCTCTTAGGGAACAGAAGCTGAATGCTTTGCTCTCATAGATGGTAGGGAAGCAATGGTCAGTCAGCTTCGTCTCTGGAACTCCATTAAAAAGTGCTTGATTCATTGGTATGCTTACTGCTATGTAAGCAAAATGAAAATAATAATTTGTATTAATTACCTAGATCTCCTTACAGCTTGAGATGGTACACTTACAGCTTGAGATGGTACACTATAGTAAAAATACATCCATAAAACCACATATTGAAACATACACATATTAAAATACATGAAAAAAACATTAAAACACAATAAACATAGTATGCGATTTTAAAATTCATAGTTAAAACTGACTGGATAGTCCTGCTGGAAGAGATAGGTCTTCAGAAGTGTTTTATATTCTGACAGCTTATTTTACATTCTTGGGGCAGCTGATGAAAAGATCCTCTTGTTGACGGTCATCAGTTGGGTTCTGGCTGGTTGGAATAGCCACCCCCCAGAGGACCCGTGTCTTAAGGTAATAGGATGACTCTTGGATGTTCCTGGAACTAGTCTGGCTGCTGTGTTTTGAACTAAGGAGTTTTCAAACATGGTAGAGGTAGCTCAATGTAAAGGATGTTGCAGAAGTCCAACCTTGAGATTTCCAACATGTGCACCATCATCTTTAGGTCCTTCAAACTTAGGAAGGGATGCAGCTGGCGTATCAGCCAAAGCTGATAGTAAACACTCCTGACCATTGCATCTCCTTGGGCTGACATCTGGAGAGACTGATTCAGGAGCACTCCCTAGCTGCGACAGTCTTTCAAGGTGAATGTAACTCCATCCCTAGGTTAGAACTCTTCATAGGAAGCACCTCTGTCTTGTCTGAATTCAGTTTCAGTTTGGTTTTCCTTATCCAACCCATTACCTCCTCCAGTCATTTATTCAGAGACACGCTATCATAGTGCTGTGCACTTACTTTTAGCATTCCTCTCAATTCCATGTATACTAATCTTAAATTTGAACATTTACCAATACAAGTTTCTGAAATTTGCATGACACTATGAGTCCAAATAAACATCAAAATGGGACCCTAAACAATTGGAATAAGTATCTGATATCTAGCACTATTTTCATATGCACATTAGAATGATTTTAAATGTGCTTCAGTTGTCATATAAGGATTTCTTTTACTTCATTGACTGTCAGACCTGCTAAGGAAGGTCTGACAGTCACTGGAAGCATAGGTATAAGACACTATTTATTTATTTATTGGGTTTCTATGCCGCCACTCCCGGGAGGCTCGGGGCGGCTCACACAGGCAAGATACAAGAACAGCATATTAACAGATTAAAACACACCAAAATACAACACATAGTCTAAAACATCAAGATTAAAATACAGCAGGATGTGCAGAACACAACAAGTGTAAAATATTACAGAATCGCCGGGCTATGCCTTGCCGGAACCTATAGGCCAAAGGCCTGTTGGAAGAGATAGGTCTTGCATGCCCGCCTGAAGGGCAAGAGATCTTGGATGGCACGCGTTTCAGCTGGGAGGGCGTTCCACTACACTCAAGCTGCTATTATCCTCCCATATGCATGGATGGAAAGTAGCAAAAAATGCAGGGGAGTGGTTTTACACAACACATTAAGAGAAATGAACAATAAAAACGTGGATGGAAAACTGACAGAGTGAGGGAAAAGAAAACAATGAGTGATTAGGAATTTGAAATATGCAAAGATCTCTTAGAATCATAGTTGGAAAAGACCTCAAGGGCCATTCAGTCCAGTTCCCTGCCATGCAGGAAAACACAATCAAAGCACCCCAAACAGATGGCCACCCAGCCTCTTGCAAAAAGAAAAAAAAAGATTCAAATTACTTTGATGTAATAATCAGTGACCAGGGGGAAAAAACTCTGTTCTGAAGCAAATATTTCTAGTAACCCATATAAATGAGAAACTCTTGAATATCTACTTACATTTTTGTTCCCTGCTGAGTAGAGGTGAACCAGTTCAAACTGCCCTTATCAACTTTAGAAATTCTGAGCCTCTGGGAATGCCAACATGCCTGTGCTAAAAGCTACATTAACAGTCATGTGAGAGAAAAACATTAAGTGTGTGTGTGTGTGTGTGTGTGTGTGTGTACTGACAAATACTATCTACCTTTTCAATGGGATCAGATACATATTGAATATGATTGTTCAGTATGTTAATAAAATAACTTAAAATTTAGATTAATTAGGATATGATCCTTTGATAAAAGAAAGATTCACCTTTTAAACTGGAAGGTTTTCCATAGTTCATGAATTGTGACTTGCAGGTTTGATTTATTTTCAACATCATGATGGTTTTTCTTCTTTGACTTTGTAATTTTCTTGCTTAAGCCACTTGCTTTTGCAGGCACCAGTGACCTGCACCTCATTACAACAGGGTGATTTGCAGAATTAGTTTTACGAAATCCAGGATCCTAAAGAAAGTGGAACAACACTAACTGTTTCAGAGTAGAACTATTATTTGTCATATGACATGATAACTGCCACACTGAACAATATAATTCATTGAAAAATTCAATCTCTTTACCAATAACAAACTACTAGGTTTAGAAAATAGCTTTTGGGGTATGTACATGCATGTGTATTCTTCCGGAATAAGATTTTTACCAAGCTTTTCCTTTGTCACAAAATCCAAAATACTCTAGAATTCAAAACTGTACACATGGGTGGTTGAGACAAGTAACAGCTTTGCTTTCATACAGTTCAATGTTCACAGATTTGTTTCATGAACAGTTACTTAAAATATATAAAATTACCTTTTGTCTACGTGTACAAGAGGTGTATAAAACAATAATGAGTTTCATATTTAGACTTGGGTCCCACCTTCAACATATTTTATTATGTATATGCAAGTATTCTAAAATAAAAACAAAAAAACCCCTTAAATCCAAAACACTTTTGGTCCCGTGCGTTTCGGCTAAGTGATATTCAGCCTCTACGATCATTCCACTTAAAAAGCAAAGCTTAGTGGAAGAGTAATTTGAAATACATAATGCCTTAATTCAAACATTAAAATATGCAAGATAGGATCACATAATTCTTGCAAACATATGCTATAGCAATTAATACACAATCAGACACAGAAGAGGGAGGATGAACTTTTCATTTCAGTACAGTCAAGCCACTAACCACAAGATGTCACTATAATCCAAACAATAATATCGGGGTAGACAATAATTTGAATTTTCCATAATAAATATTACAAACTGATAGTTTTAATAACCACTGAAGGTACTGATTAGACCTTTATTACTCTTTCTCCTTTAAGAAAATTAAGCAAATGAAAGAAAGAAGGGAAATGAAAAGGTTATAAAGACTTATATTAGGAAGTACAATTTTTTCAGTGGTGGCTGGTAAGAATAAATTTGCATGTGAAATATTTTGGAGATTTTCATCAAATTGCTGGTTTTATTTCTATGACATGTTCCAACATGGACTGTGTAATGTGTTGTACAAAAACCATGCTTGTAGTGACCTGCCTATTTGCCTTAGTGAAGTAGTTTTCTGCTTTCAATTTACAGATACCCTGGCCAAACTTACTGTATATACTGGAGTATAAGCCGAATTTTCAGCCTTTTTTAAGGCTAAAAAAGCCCCCTTCATCTTATACTCGAGTGAGGGTCCTGGCGGGAAGGAGTGGGGCTGAAAAAACCTCTTCTTTAAGCCCCACACCTTCCTGCCAGGACCCTTAACTCTTTGCACAGGAACCCAGCATCAAAATAAGGAGTTAGAGGAGACCAGAGGATAGAACAGAAAAAAATTGACTTTCATCCAGTCTGAGTGAGAATAATAATAATAATAATAATAATAACCTCAAGCTTCTATACCGCCACTCCCTGAAGGCTCGGAGCGGTTTACAAAAATTAAGAAAAACAATACATAGAATCACAGACAGCAGGGAGGATAAGGGGAGGGGATGGGGGTCAGAGGGGGAGGTCGAATCGAGGAGTCGAGGCCCCCATAGGGACCTCCGGGACGTCCACGGCTCCGAGTGCATTCCCAGCGGCACACCAGAACAGCGGATGCCGTAACGGGACCACGGGCAGTCACACAGCCCTGCAAAAGGGCATTCGTCGCCACGCGCACACGGCACCCCCTCCGGCAGTCCAATTGGGCCACTCATTAGGTCCTCGTTTGAGGTCTCAGCTTTAACAGGCCTGCTATTCCTTCTGGCAGAGAAACCCGCCCCCCAAAAGGTCCTAGATCTATAGTGCCGTCTCCGCCGGCAGGGGCCTTGTTGGTCCTTACTTGGAGGCTTGATGCCCTTTATGACAGTTTTTAGAACCCCCTCCACTTTGTCATTATTGGGTGCTATCAAAGTCAGACTAGTCCCCAAGCTCAGACGCTCGCCTGCCCGGTGAGTTGAGGCTGGTGCCAAAGGTCTTCGGGGTTTAGGGGCCTGGGAGCCATCTGATAGGTGGATTAGAGCTGGGGGCGGGAGCTGTCCAAGCTCCAGGGGGTAGGTCATGTCGGCCTGACCATCCTGAGGGTGACCGATGGAGAGTATATTGACTGCATCAGCCTGTCTGCCCATCAAGACCTCGCCAAATGGCAGGATCGTTGACTCACCACAGGAGGTGGATGGGTCCACACAGGGTGGTGTGGCGGGCATCTGTTGGATCAGCGGGCTGGTGGCCATCAGGGAAGGCGCTGACTGAAGGGAAGGCTTCCTCCGGGCATGCCCCTGGTTCCGCCTCCGGCTGCGCCTCAGTTTATTGCGCCCCCCCCACCTCCCGCCCCGAAGCCAAGGCGAGGGACGAAGGGGCTCAGTGGGCCTCTAGGGCCGGTACGGGATCGGCACAGGCCGGCCCCTGCAGGCTGGCTCAGCGAGCCAGCATCCACAGAGGGAGGAGTTGGATGGAGTGGAGACTTTCTCTGGGCCCGCCTCCGACCCCGCCTCCGGCCACGCCTCTGCTTGCTCCACTTCCTGGTCTCCTGCTTTGGGGCCAGGGAAGAAAGCGGAAGTGCTGGGGGGGACCTCCGCCTTTACGGCATCCGACGACGCCTGCGCCATCTTGGCCAGGCCTGCCAGCGCCCCCTGAGCCGGCAACTGGCGTGCCCAGCGCCGGGGTCGAGCCGCTGGGGCCCCAGCCAGGACTGCAGCAACATCCAGCAACTCCAACGGCTCCAGCGCTTCCGCTGGGCGCTCCGAAGGCTTCGAAGGCTCTGCAACCACGATCGGGGGGTGGTGGGAGGACCATGGGCTTCTGAACACCGAAAAAATGACTTCAAGAAGAATGAATCCACGACAGGGCTGCAGTTTTCTTTCAGTCATTCACATTGGAATGACGGAGGAGGGGGAGAGGCATGCGTGGACTTCCTGCTGCCTCGCCGCACGTGGAGGCACTTCATCTTGTGCGCACAGGCCGAAACAAGCAGGAGTGCGTGTGGCGAAAGGAACAGGCCTCCCTCTTCATCCCACCATGCGAACTCCCTGTATTTTTTGTCGCATGTGCACACACCTCCATGAGGGAGTTTGCACAGCGAGAGCAAAAGGGTGACCTCTTCCTTCCTCCTGGAGATGCATGTGTGCACATACAGTGAGACATAGAGTTTGCATAGCAAGACGAAGAGGGAGGTCTCTTCCTTTCTCCGCATGCATACCTTCCTGTTTGTCTCGCCCCATGCGCACACGCCTCCACAAGGAGGGAGTTTACGCAGCGAGATGAAGAGGGAGGCACGTGCACACGCGGCGAGGGAGCAGGGAGTCCGCGTGTGCCTCTCTCCCTCCTCCCCAGTCATTCCAATGTGAATGACTGAAATAAAACTGCAGCGTGGATTCATTCTTCTTGAAGTCATTTCTTTGGTGTTCAGAGATCTTTTCTCACTCACAGACTGGATAAAAGTCAAAAATTTTTCTATTTTATCCTCTGATTTCCTCTAATTCCTCATTTTTATAATGGTGATAGCAAAACCTTTCACTTTCTTTGTGCTCGATATATAGAGGACCAGGCATATAATCCTAGAGTTAGAAGGGATCCCCAAAGGCCACCTACTCCAATCCACTTCTGCCAGGGAGGAGGACACAAATAAGTCACTCCCAACGAATGGACATCTGGCCTCTGCTTAATCATAGTAGTGATGATGATGATAGAACCATACTATCCTAGTATGGTTCCTAGGTAGATAGTAGATAGTTCAGAGAAACCACACTTTCAGCCTCCACAATAATTGTATAATTAGTCCAGAAGTCTTATCTTAAAGTTTTTATGTAAATATTCAAATACATTTAACCTACAGATGCCTGTATTAATGTCATTATATTGGTATCTATTTTTATTTTGAAATCGACCAGTAGCTGCTGCATTTCCCACTCTTGACTTATACTGAAGTCAATACGGCTTATATTTGAGTCGGTTTATACTTGAGTATATATGGTACATCAGAGTGGCTATGTGAATAAAATCAAATGTCTGTTGTAAACATCCCATAACCCTTAAGACAAGATATAAGGCAACTATCGAAGAGTTCCTAGTTGTGGGAATTTACAATTCAATTCTTTTCTGAAAGACATATCTTATCTAAAGTTATATGAAGAAATATATACAGATTTAAACATGAGGGGGAAAGACATACCACACTCTTGAGAACTGTATCCTTATTATCTGTATAAGATGATTCAAAGTATGGAGAAATCTGAGAATTCAGCTTACAGTCTGTTTGTGAACTGTGGTCCGATTCCTTTAGTGCAAAACAAAAACAAAAAGCAACAATCAAGTATTACTTTATTACCAAAACCAACACAGTGGCTTTGCCAGTCTATACATTTACAGTAATATTTATCCTAAAATACAAAAACAAAACAACATTTCAGGACAAGGAACATAATTGTCAGACTGATGTTGCTGACAATGACTAAAGGATAAAATCTCTGTCCTTTTATCTGGATGGAATCCCGCTGAACCCAATGGGGTTTACTGTGTAAAGAACTTTGGAGGTTTTTAAGCAGAGGCTGGATGGCCATCTGTTGGGGGCGATCTGATTCTGTGTTCTTGCATAGCAAGGAGTTGGACTGGATGGCCCTTTGGGTTCCTTCCTATTCAATGATTCTATGAACTGATTTGCAAGGAAATCTAGATAAATTCTTAAACTGACTCATCACCAGAGTACATGGAAAATATGAGATAGCGACACCTGTCTAACAATTTTATAACAGTAGACAGATGGGCAGGCAGATGACACTTTTCATCATTAGAAGACATTTTATAGTAGGGAGCCAGATGTAGGACTATTACAATAAACAGAGAGGCACCCTTGAGACAACTATGACAATTTTATGAACACAGAGTGATGATCTTACTCTGTCAGCAACAGCATTTTTCTTGGTCACTGGTGAATTTTCTGATGTCTCCAGATTGCTGTTTGATGACACATCAAGCTCTGGTTCCGATAAGCTCCCCTGTTCTTTCAAAGGTGATGCTTCCTCATCCAACTCTGTACTTCTTGTGGAACTCGTCATCTGTGATGCGTTACAATTCTGGGATGGGGCTTTACCGGGTGTTTGCCAGTGGAATCGCTTTAGAAAAGATACACTTTGCAATGGACTGGGCGACTCAGGTTTTTCGGAAAAGCTCTTTGTCCAACTGAAGCAGCTGATCTGTCCTGCCCCAAGGGATGATGGGATGGTTCTTTCTAGTTCTTCCGCCTCTGATAAGTGAGAACTGTGATCTTCCACTGGTGCACATTCTGCTTCCGTAGTCTCATAATCCTGGGATGGTTGGAGAACTTTGCCCTTTGGCTGTCTGTCAGGCAGATCCATTATATTGCAGAAGAATCTAATATGCGTAAAATCATGAGAAGCATGTGGATTGTTAATGAAAAAGGATCCATCTTCATGAAGAAATCTAATCAATGTTAGAAGTTCACCTTTCACTACAAGGGAGACACTTGGCACATTGGCTGAAACGTTTTATATCACACATTTCTATGGACATTAAGAATGCTGAATGGAAATAATTGATGGAAGAACTTAAAAATTATATCAGCTAGGCTTGAACCAGGATGATCTACTCAATCTATGCGTTTCCAACTTCCACTCATGACACTAACCATAGTTCAGAACATACTTGTCAAAACAGATTATTAGCAATCTTTGTATTTCTTAACTAAAACATTAGTGCTACTATATTAAAATGATACATTTATTTTTCAGTGCTATAACCATCATTGACATTATCATGCAAAAAATAATTACTTTAGCAATAAATCAGATGGATACAAATCTTTGAAGAATTCAAAAGACTGGGAATGACTTATCACACTTATTCTGCCTATGTCTACGACATGCAAACAAACTGCTTAGCAGAAAATCCATTTTACAATATTTCTGCATACAAGTGTTCTCTTTATCCAAACACAAACATATATTTTGTGATGCTACATACATTTCCTGCTTACTCTCATTTTTTGCTTACATAACTTACAAAAATCATCCCAAGAATCTGTGCAGATTGTACTCAATTCCCTACATGAACATTCTCAGTTGTAAGAGGTGCAAGAGAAAGAAAGAACAGGAGAAAATATCCCCTTGTACACAATTGCATCAGAAAGGCCCCTGGCCTTTTTGTTGGAAAAAGAAACTAGCCAGAATGTATACAAACACTAGCTGAGAAAGCCAAGTTTCCTTTACTTATGCATCAGAGGGGGCCGTGGGGAGAAAAAGAGATGGAAGGAACTGGGCCATGGCCTTTATATAATGTATAATTTATCATATTCATTTTTCTAACTCAGCCTGGAAACTTACTGAAGCATAGGGTATACTTTTTTCTATATTCAGGATAGGTTTATAGAATATATCTACAGTGCACCCATTAAAATAGGGTGAACTTGTGCCATCGACCAAGAGTGATGCATACAACTGCTTTTTAGTCCAACCTTATAAACTGAACTCAGAAACCCAGTTGTGTTTGGTGCACTGCATTCCCATGGATGTTTTTCTAATATTCAGGTATGTCAGTGTATGGTAAGCCCATTTGCCTATACAGTAAACTTATGCCCTCACTGGAAGAACATGTGGATCAAGACTAGGGCTCTAGTCAGCTACGTACCCATTGCCAAGACACTACACTTGGAAGGACATCATACTCGGACAACGAGGGATCGTCCTAAGTAAGCAAAGCACTTGTTTCTTAAACTGTGGATTCTGACTCCAAATGGGGTCCCCTTAGCTTAATGTTGGGGTTGCCAAAAATGGGAACATTAAAGTTTCTGAATGCTACCCATTTGCAGAAATCTGTTAATAACAACATGTAATGTTTAAAGTGGGCTCTGCAAAAGATGCTTCAGCTGTACTCCACAAAAAGGAAACATAGCCCCGAAGGTCATGGCTAGCACTTCAGTCAAGTAAGCAAGCAATTAGTGTAGTAAAATGTATTTTTTATTCTCTCCGGCTGAGAGAGTGTGACTTAAGGTGAAAACGAGACTTGCTCAAGGCAACCATTTAAGACTTTATTTGAAAGAAGATTGTCTGTACCTTCCTCTGAGGCCAAGAGTGTGACGCAGTCAAGACAACCATTTCTTAATAACTAGCTGATACCCAGTGTTACCTGGGTGTGAAATTTGGTATGCTATTTATTAGAAATATCCATTGTTGACTTTACAATTTTATAACTTGTCCTATTGTAATATGTATATCTGGGTAAGACCAGGTATTTAAATTAATAAAGATTGCAGTTGACATGTCACCAGTTTTTAAAAATAGAGCTGAAGATATTACTGAAAAGGCTTGTTAGATCCCTTGCGTCTTGTAGAAAACAGCCTAGCGTTTTACTCTTGTTTGCTAATGGGTAGTATGAACCAGATTACATTTCTTGAGCAATCTAAAATTTTGTTTTTGATTAATGATGCTACCTTTTATGGACAGTGGGGAATTGTCAAATTATATTCCTCAAGAATGTTAAAATAGTTTATTTCAAAAGAGACCATACCTGCTTCTGGTTCCCGGAACAACAACTGCACCACTCTCTTCATTTTTCTTCTGGAGAATGAAAGCAAATTTGTTTCTAGGTCTAGGCTGAGAGTCCGGCTCATCCTTTTTCTTGGGAGTGTCTTTTGAAGAATGGAGCACAGACAAGGCACTAGTAGAGTCATTATGTTCCCCATTTTCTTCATTTTCTGTCTTGGATTTTTTTGCATTTGAAAAATACTGGCTCAACAAATCTCCTTCTGACAGCTCTTCTAAACATAAATATATATGCAGATTATACTTGAGCATAAAAGTAACATATTGTAAAAAATTGTTTTCCAAAAAAGAAAGAAAAGTTCAGTGACTGGCAGGCCCTTTCCCATATGTACTGAGAAATAGATTGTTAGCTTTATTCTTCTTCTTTATCAGGGGAGAAGGAATAAATGCTAAATATTAAATCAATACATTCATTCAGAGCAGAAGCAGAAAAGTAAACAAAGCAAAAATAGACTGAAAAAGTATTATGGAAATATGCCAACTATTCTTGTATTATGTGATTCTTTAATGTTGCATTAGTAATTCCTTCACAACATATAGAGAAAGAACCAAGAAGGAATTAACACAAAAATATGCAGTTAACTTTCAGTACCGTTTGAACAACCTAATTGGCATTTTCCTTTCCACATAAAACAGCTGTAATTAAAAAACGGTCATACCAAGTCTTGGCCTTTTTGCCAGTAGTGCTTTGCCGGGAAGATTTAGTCCTTTTGTGTTAATTAACTGCTCCATGCCTCTGGTTGTGGGTTTTTTTAACAATGGTTCATGGTTTTTAATATCACTGGTAGTGAAACCAGGTTTATAGTCTCTACTCCAAATACTCTTTAAACTGGATGGCTTCTCATTAGTACATTTGTTATCCCAGCCACGACTTCTGGGTTGCACCGGCTACAGTTAAGAGACAACAAAAATAAATATGTGTTATATATCTATATATATATATATAGAGAGAGAGAGAGAGAGAGAGAGAGAGAGAGAGAGAGAGAGAGAGAGAGAGAGAGAGAGAGAGAGAGAGAGAGATGTTACCTGTGATGCATCAGGATTGTAATTATCGATTTGCTCCATTGTATTGATGTCTTTATTTCCAAGAGCAATATGAAAAGCAGTGCTGTCACCAAAGTGTCTAAGTTAATTGAACTAAGGAAAAAATGAGGTTCTTTTATTGATATTCTTGGTTTTAAGAGTGTCACTTTGCAGCTTCCGATCCCCTAAGTAATCAATAAAAATGCTCATGCAAACACAAAATGTATGAAACAGGAAACAAAAATGCATTGTCTTTGCATTTAAGTAAAGTATAAGCAATTCATGAGATTATTCATACTAAACTTTACAAATGATAGCTTTTTCTCTATAGATCTCTACAGAATTGACAAGGAAAATGCCTCCAATATTGCTCAGATCCAACTCTCTCTCTATCCTGTACACAGAGCTTAACATTTGTTGTGAAAATCTCCCAAGCATTTTTGAAGAACTGCAATGGGAAAAAATGGTTCCACTATTTTTTTTTGGCACAATATCACTGAACCTAGTCCTAAATCTGTGCAGATTTTAAACTGACTTGTTCCCCAAGAAATTTCACATCTTAAAGTTCTTAATTTTGTCTGGACTTCCAAAGACACCATAAGAGGAAAGGAACTTAATGTGATCAATGTTCTTATTTGAGAAAGGATACCTCCCTGCATAATGCAATGTTTCTGGATCAATATCATCTTCATAAGCATTCAAAGGAACAAGTTTCCTCTTGACTGGGTCAAAAACCAGCTGATAGAGGAAAGTATTGTTGGCACGAATAAATCCTTGCAAGTAGTCATCTGGTACTAATATATTCATCTTTAAATACTGCCCCATTTTTCCAATTACCTATGAGAAAAAATATAAATTTACTCAGGAGAAACAGCAATAAATTCTGCATGATATACATTTGATCAGTTATTAGAAACTATAATGATAATATTAGTGTAAGCCCAGAATGAAATTATTTAGAGCTTTTGATGATTTAGGGTGACAAAAGGGCAACATCAAATAATCAGCTCAGCCAAAAAGATACAGAAAACATCTTATATGGAATATGAATTTTATACACAAGAGATAATGAAGTTCCAGTCAACATATATTAAAAATATGAGTGATCTGTGTAATACTAATTTAAAGCAACTTCTTTCCACTTTTTTGCAGAGGTTTCTGAAAAAGGAAAATGAATCATGATCTAATGAGGACTACTTTACCTTGATAATATCAGGATTGTTAGCTATTTTAAGTAGCTTGCAAGCCTTGCCTAATCCAATACCATGAATCGATGGAAGGTAGTCACAGCCCGACAGAATACACATGTAACGGAATTTCTCTTCTGTGAAGACATCACCAAGCTGTTTGCACATCCCTAACCGAGTTTGATCAATTTCTAAGCCATTTCCAAGCTTGTCAATCTTCAGAAACACCTAAAAATACAAACAAAATCACAAGTCTTTTATAGAAACCCACAGTTTATGCAGACTGTAGTGTCCCAAAACAGAACTAATATCTTCAAGTAGCTTCTTTGACATAATGTCTCTCTAAGCAATTGTTTATATCAGACAGATACCTGTTTTGTGTTTGTGACTTTAAGTCACCTGTTGACTCAGATGCCCCATGAACTTCACAGGGTTTTCTTAGGGAAGGAATAAGAAATGATCCTTTTCTATTATAGCCCAAATTAAAGTAAAAGAACTACCAACCTTTTTGGCTTTCATACTTCCTAGAAATGTTTTCAGGCTCTTCAAAGCAGGTTTTTGAGGGAACCTGCAGGGTAAACGGCTATACACTTGCACTAGGAGGCCGATGCTTACCTACCTTTCAGGACTTCTCTAACAATTGCTATGAGGTAATTATACAAAAAAAATTTGCATACATCTAAATAATGAAGTAATCCAGCTCTGGTAACTTTAATCCACTGCACACATGCATTTTCTCTGATATCAAGAACCCTTCAAATTTTAAATTTACAGAAGGGTCCACCTCGGTAGTCCCATAATCTATTTGCACAAAACCAAGTTCTCCGATCACAAACATATGAATTTTTTTTGTTCATTGAAAAGCAGTTCATTTATATACTGTGATACAGTGCACATTTATCCCAGTCTCTTAAATGTAGTAAAAAGAATGTCTCTCCAAGCCACATTTTGCAGTTGTGATAGGTTTTTAAACTACTTCTCCTACAAGTTATTATTGGTAAATTATAAGATTCACATTCTTGTACCATACAGAGTCAATATGGAATGAGGAACGTAGGCTCGAATTACGATTACCAAATTGACATTCTGACACAGGATCATATGGAATGATGGAATCAGGTTAAAGGCATTGCACTTTAGAAGCAATTATGCCCAGGATCTTTCTTACCTTCTTACATCCAAAAGCAAGAAGATCAGAATCTTCTGTTATTATAGCTTGAACAATGCCAGCCTTGTTAAGGTAGGCCAACTGAGCATCAGCTTCATATGGAGCAACAATACAATCAACCCCTTGGGCTCGGGCAGCCTGCAAAGAAACAGTATACTTGAAAAGATTCTTAGTCTTATACTGTATATAAAAACATGAAGCCATATATCCTGATCTGGTCTACCTTTTCTCACCTTTACAGAGTCCCAGTCATATTAATCCACCCTTCATTTAACAAGCAATGCCATGAATTGAACAGGGGCAAAGCAACCTACTCTGTCATAACTGCTAGAAATAATATCATACGAAAGCTGACTGGCACAACCTGGGGATCATAACCCGATACAGTGAAGACATCTGCTCTTGCGCTTTGCTACTCTGCTGCTGAATACACATGTCCTAGAAATAATATCATGCCGCATTATCACAGGAAGTCTACACCCCACACCTGACTGGCACAACCTGGTATTGCACCACCTTGCATCTGCCGGGAAGTAGCAGCCAGTAATGAAAGGACCAAGGCAGTGATATCTCCAGCCCATCCTCTGCTTGAATATCACTCAGCACGCCAATGCCTTAAATCAAGAAACAGCTTCCTAAGATCTATAGAGATACTTGCTGGAACACCTCAGCAAGAGTCCATAAGTGGTAGGCTAAAACCCGGAACCTCAATCAGTTGCTGAGACCACATGAGAAACTCCCCCCCTGGGCACTCAGAAGACTGGGCAACTTGGAAGCTGCTGAACAGACTGCGCTCTGGCACCACAAGATGCAGAGCCAATCTTAAGAAATAACTGCCATAAGCACTGCACTAGGAATGTTTTCAGGAGGGAAGGGTGTAAAGCTAATGCAAACAGTAATGACAATTGAAGAAATTGGAGATATCATTGACAGACTTCCACAATAACTGAGACCAAATGGCACTCCACCTGAGTTCTTAAAAGAACTCAAAATGAAATATACATGTTGGAATTTGAGCTGACATTAACTAACCAAAAACAGGAGTGTGAGGCTATGGATATCTGAATAAAAAAAATTACTCTGCGTGCAGTAGATGTTAAAAAGGCAAATGTTATGCTGGGCACAATTAGAAAGCAAAGTAAAAATAAAATTATAAATACCATACTAGTCTTACATTAATTGAGGGTGTGACCAAATCTAGAATTTTTAGAGTAATTTTGGTCACTGTAACAAAAAGGACATTCTGGAAAAGGTGAAGAAAAGGACAGCTGAAAAGATCAAGAGACTGAAGCAATTAGAGATCCAGAACACAGAAAACTAAGTTATTGTTATTACGTGCCTTCGAGTCAGTTCTGATTGAAAACAGTGACCCTAGGGTGAACATTTCATAAGTTTTTCTTGGCAAGATTTCTTCAGGAAGGGCTTATCATTGCCTTCTTTTGAGACCAAGAGTCCAAGCTCATCCTATATGTTTCCATGGATGGATGGGGCTTTGAACTCTGTTCCCCCTCAGTTCTAATCAAATATTTAAAACCATTACACCACCTTGGGTCTCATAGGAAACAAAGTATATCTTCACAATGCAATTTTGGCTGCAGAAAGGGATAGGATAAATGTATGGAGAATGGAGCTATCAATCCTAACAGTCAAGTTGGTTCTATGTCATCTCCAATATCTGATACAGGTTGCTTTTGTAGATCAATTGCTGAGGAGCACACAATAAAACATAAATGGACCTAACCTCCGTAATAGAGGTTCCATCGTCGGACCACTGTGCTCTGAGGATCCGGGTTGAGCAACCGCCCTTCCCAGGCAAGGGCGCCAAACAGATTTGGGTTCATCCAAAGGGACTCATGGAACCCAAAAGTTCCTGGATGCTCTAAAGGATCTGGAGTCCATCAGCGTCTCACTTGATAAGCAGGTTCAATCTTGGGGTTAATCTCTCCCAGCTCTGCCCACCGGGTTATTCCGTACAGCACCAAGCGAGACCGGGAGGGCGGGGAGGGGGAGTCGCAGTGGTCTATAAGGATTCCATCCCCTTGACCAGGTGCCCCATCCCGCAGTCAACCACCTTTGAATGTGTCAGCCTAAGGGTTGGTGATCGGGACAGGATAGGGATTCTGCTAGTGTACCGACCACCCCGCTGCACTACAGTCTCCTTACCTGAGCTAGCTGGAGTGGTCTCAGGCCTGGCCGTGGAGTCTCAGCGGCTCATCGTGCTGGGAGACTTCAACGTCCATGCCGAGACCACTCTATCAGGAGCGGCTCAGGACTCCATGGCCGCCATGGCAACCATGGGCCTGTCCCAGCTAATATCAGGTCCTACCCATAGTGCAGGACACACGTTAGATCTGGTTTTCTGCCAGGGATGGGATGAAGGTGGCGGAGTGGAGGAACTGACCATCATTCCTTTGCCATGGACCGACCACCACCTGATCAGGTTTAGACTCACTGTGCCTTTCCACCTCCGCAGGGGTGGTGGACCTACCGTGTTTCCCCGAAAGTAAGACAGCGTCTTACTTTCTTTTCCCCCCCAAAAGTCCCCCTACGTCTTACTTTTGGGGTACGTCTTATATAGCCCAAGACGTACCCCGTCGCCACGCCGCCGCCGCCGCCGGGCCGCCGCCGCCGCACCGGAGGTGTGCGCGGCACACCCGCACACCTCCGCGGCACACCTCTTCGCCAGGGCTCCAGGCAAGGGAGGGAAAGGGCCAGGAGGCGGGAGGAAGACGCTGCGGCGTCACCACGCCCCCCGGCCCTCTTCCCCTCCCTTGCTTGAGGAAAGAAGCTTCTCTTCGCCCCTGGCTCCTTCCCCACCCTTGGAAGGGAGGAGGAAGAGAGCCAGGGGCGGAGAGAAGCAGCGACGCGTCATCGCTTCTCTCCGCCCTGGCTCTCTTCCTCCTCCCTTCCAAGGGTGTGGAAAGGAGCCAGGGGCGGAGAGAGCTGATCGCTCTCTCCGCCCCTGGCTCTCTTCCTCCTCCCTTCCAAGGGTGTGGGAAAGGAGCCAGGGGCGGAGAGACGCGTCTCTCTCCGCCCCTGGCTCTCTTCCTCCTCCCTTCCAAGGGTGGGGAAAAGGAGCCAGGGGGCGGAGAGAGCGATCTCTCTCCGCCCCTGGCTCTCTTCCTCCTCCCTTCCAAGGGTGGGGAAAGGAGCCAGGGGCGGAGAGACGATCGCTCTCCGCCCCTGGCTCTCTTCCTCCTCCCTTGGAAGGGTGGGGGAAAGGAGCCAGGGGGGCGGAGAGAAGCGTTCGCTTCTCTCCGCCCCCTGGCTCGCTTCCTCCTCCCTTCCAAGGGGGGGGGCAAGGAGCCCGGGGCGAAGAGAAGCTTCTTTCCTCCAGCAAGGGAGGGGAAAGGAGCCAGGGCGTGGTGAGGATCGCAGCGTCACAGTGACGCGTCGCAGCTTCCTCCCGCTCCTGGCCCTTTCCCCTCCCTTGCCTGGAGCCCTGGCGAAGAGGTGCCGCGGAGGTGCCACGGGTGTGCCGCGGCACACCTCCGGTTTGCGGCGGCGGGGCGCGACGGCGGGACGAGGTACGGCTTATATACGGAGTATGGCTTATATAAGCCGACCCCCCAGACACCCCCGATACGTCTTACAATCGGGGGTGTCTTACTTTCGGGGAAACACGGTATTAGAATGGTCCGCCCCAGGAGACTTATGGATCCGAATGGATTCCTGACAGCTCTTGGGGATTTTCCCGCCTCCTCGGTAAGTGACCCTGTCAAGGCTCTTGTTTCTCTCTGGGACAGGGAGATGACAAGGGCTATTGACACGATCGCTCCAGAACGCCCTCTTGAGTAACCGAGCTAAACCAGCTCCTTGGTTTACTGAGGAGCTGGCAGCAATGAAGCGAAAAAAGAGGAGGCTAGAGTGCGTGTGGCGTCGGAAGCGGAGCAGATCAGCTCATGCGCGCCTGGTCCCCTTTTTGAGGACTTATGACGCAGCAACAAAAGCCGCACAAAAACATCTATCGCGGCCAAGGTGGCCACCGCGAAGAACCGTCCAGCGGAACTGTTCCGAGTCGTTAGGGTCTTTTAAATCCGCCACAGTGCGAGATCCCTGACGGCTCGGTGGTACGCTGTGAAGAATTTGCTAAGGCCTTCGTGGGATAAAGTGGCGCTGATCCGTTCCGATTTCGATACCACTTTAACGGCAGTCTCTGGAGGATGTGACACGAGCATCTGCTTGTCCGGTTTTAATGGATTCGTTTCAATTGGTTCAGCTCTAGGATGTGGACAAGATCCTTGAGAGTGAGGCCCACTACATGCATCCTAGACCCCTGCCCATCCTGGCTGATCAAGGAAGCCAGAGGGGTTTGGCAGAGTGGGTGAAGGTGGTGGTTAATGCCTCCTTACAGGAGGGCAAAAATTCCAGCCAGCTTAAAGCAAGCTGTTATAAAACCGCTGTTGAAAAACCATCACTGGACCCCACTCAATTAGTGAACTATCGGCCAGTTTCCAATCTCCCTGTTTGGGCAAAGTCATGGAACGTGTGGTGGCTTCGCAACTCCAGGGGTTCTTGGTAGACACTGATTATCTTGATCCGGCACAGTCTGGCTTTAGGCCGGGACATGGTACTGAAACAGCCTTGGTCGCCTTGGTAGATGATCTACGCCGGGAACTCGACAGGGGAGTGTTTCCCTGTTGGTTCTGCTGGACCTCTCAGCGGCTTTCGATACCGTTGACCACGGTATCCTTCTGGGTCGCCTTGCAGACATGGGCTTGGCGGTACTGCTCTGCAGTGGCTCCAATCCTTCCTGGAATGTCGAACCCAGAAGGTGTCATTGGGTGACACCTGTTCGGCTCCACAGCCGTTGTCGTGTGGAGTCCCTCAGGGTTCAGTTCTGTCCCCGATGTTATTCAACATCTACATGAAACCGCTGGGAGAGATCATTCGGAGTTTCGGAGTAAGGTGTTATCTGTACGCAGATGACATCCAGATCTGTCACTCCTTCCCACCTGTCACCAAGGAGGCTGTCCAGACCTTGAACAGATGCCTGGCCGCTGTGTCGGACTGGATGAGGGCTAGCAAATTGAAACTAAATCCAGACAAGACAGAGGTCCTCCTGGTCAGTCGCAAGGCCGAACAGGGCATAGGGTTACAGCCTGTGTTGTATGGGGTTACACTCCCCTGAAGATGCAGGTTCGCAGCTTGGGAGTGATCCTGATTCATCGCTGAGCCTGGAACCCCAGGTCTCAGCGGTGGCGGTGGGGGAGCTTTTTGCACAGTTAAGACTCGTGCGCCAGCTGCGCCCGTACCTTGGGAAGTCTGATCTGGCCACGGCCGTCCATGCTCTGGTCACATCCCGAATAGATTACTGCAACGCACTCTACGTGGGGCTGCCTTTGAAGACAGTTCGGAAATTGCAATTAGTCCAGCGGGCGGCAGCCAGATTGCTAACAGGAGCTACATACAGGAGCATACCACCCCCTGTTGTGTCAGCTCCACTGGCTGCCTGTCCAATTCGGGCTCAATTCAAAGTGCTGGTTTTGACCTTTAAAGCTCTATACGGTTCTGGCCCAGCTTACTTGTCCGAACGCATCAGCCGCTATGTCACCTCGTAATCTAAGATCATCCGGGAGGCCCTGCTCGCTCCCGCCCACGTCTCAGATGAGGCTGGTGGGGGACGAGGATAGCCTTTCTCGGTGGTGGCTCCCGCCTGTGGGAATGCGCTTCCTATTGATGTACGATCCACCACATCCCTCCTGGCCTTCAGGAAAAAAAGTAAAATCCTGGCTGTGGGACCAGGCATTCGTACACCAGCACAAGGCAGCATTTTAGATTGGTTTTTAATGAAAGTGGGTGATTATGGCCAATGTTTTTATGGACTGAACATTGTTTTAATCCAGAGTGAATGTGTATGGTGCTAATGTAGTTGTATTTTAATGTATTTTAATAGTTGAAGTGCTTTGGGGTTTATATTGTTATTATGTGGGCATCGAATTGTGCCGTACTGTAAGCCGCTCTGAGTCCCCCCTTGGGGGTTGAGAAGAGCGGGGTAAAATCCCGAAATAAAATAAATAAATAAATACTTCACTTTCCAAAGCTCTCGATTAGATAGCCCCTAGGTGCCCTCTCCGGCCTCGCAAACATCGATCCCCTTGGTATACTGAAGATCTTAGGTCGATGAAGCGGGAAAGGAGACGGCTAGAGAGTGTGTGGAGGGAACTCCATGATGGAGGATCATTATCAACTTATAAGCTATTTTAAAAGGCTTATGAGCATGCTGTCAAGGCGGCAAAAAATTCCTACCACGCCGCCTTGATAGCATCTGCAAACTCACGCCCGGCACAATTGTTTAAAGTAATTCGGTCTCTGACGATGGTTCCTACCATCCCAAAAAATTATGATCAGGCCCTTACAGCCAATGCTTTTCAGAGTTTCTTTGCAGACAAGATTCTGAACCTCCGCCGGGATTTCCCAGCCATGATTGATACAGTGAGGGAGCTTGAGACTCCGTGGCCCTCCACTGGGCCCACCTTCGACCGGTTTCAACCACTGGACGCAGATGCTGTCGATAAGATTGTGGCTACAGCTTGGCCTACCACCTACTCCCTCGACCCGTGCCCCTCCTGGCTTGTTAGACCTTGCCTAGAGGGGTTACGTGGGCCACTGTTGAACATCATAAATACCTCCCTTTAGCAAGGAGTGTTCCCAGAGAGCTTAAAAGAGGCGGTGGTAGCTCCATTGCTGAAAAAGCCGACATTAGATCCTGCGGTCCCTTCCAACTACCGACCAGTGTTGGATCTTTCGTTCCTGGGAAAGATGGTTGAGGGCAGCAATGGAGCAGTTGCAGTCCTTCTTAAATGACTCAGCATGGGTTGACCCCTTTCAGTCCGGCTTCCGTTCTGGGCATGGGACAGAGACGGTCCTGGTCTCCATCACAGACCAACTCCACTGCCAGCTTGACCAAGGCGGGTCTGCGCTGCTTGTGTTATTGGACCTCACAGCAGCGTTTGACATAGTCGATTACGATCTTTTGACCCACCCCCCCTGCCATGGCTGGAGTGAGGGGGACAGCCCTGAAATGGCTGACCTCCTTCCTCCACCATCGGCTTCAGTGAGTGAGGAGGGGAGAGACGGTCTCTGAGGGCTCCCCATTAATTTGCGGAGTTCCTCAGGGGGCTATTCTCTCCCCCTTGTTATTTAACATCTACATGCAGCCACTTGCACAGCTGGTGCGGAGTTTTGGGTGGGAGTGTTATCAGTACACTGATGACACTCAGCTCATACTGAGGATGGAGGGCAGGCCTGGATCTGTACCCAATAATTTCCAACGTTGCCTTGAGGCCGTTACTGGATGGCTGCGAGCCAGTAGGTTGAAGGTGAATCCAGCGAAGACTGAGATCTTGTGGCTGGGTCGTCCGGGTGATAGAGATGTCCAGCTTTCGACCCTGGACGGTGTGGCATTATGCCCATCGCCTTCAGTAAAGAGCCTGGGAGTTCACCTGGACTCCCAACTGACCATGGAGACCCAAATCACCATGGTCAGTAAAATAGCTTTTTTCCATCTAAGACAGGCAAGGCAGCTGGCCCCGTACCTATCCCGGAACGACCTGGCCACAGTGATCCAAGCCACGGTCATCTTGAGACTAGGCTACAGTAATGCTCTCTACATTGGCCTTCCTCTGTTGGTGACCCGGAAGCTCAAGCTGGTGCAGAACACTGCCGCCCGGCTCCTGTCTGGAACTCCAACAGGTTGCCACATTACACCTATTTTGCAGGATCTGCACTGGCTTCCAATTGACCACCGGATCACCTTCAAAGTGTTGGTGCTCACCTTTAAGGCCTTGCACGGTCTGGGGCCAATGTACCCGAGGGACCGGCTTACTCCATATTGCCCAACGAGATCACTCCGGTCAGAGAACACCAACTTACTGGCAATTCCCCCTGCTAAGACGTTTAGGTTGACTGCCACCCGAAGGAGAGCGTTCTCAGTGATGGCTCCAACTCTATGGAACGCTCTCCCGGCCGAGACACGAGCACTACAAGATCTCATGTCATTTAGGAGGTCTTGCAAGACCTTCCTTTTTCGACAGGCCTTTGGTTTGTAAGACACCATCAATGTCTCAGTTCTGCTTGTGATTTTATTTTCATTGTATTGTATTATGCTGCGCGCCATTGTACTTTCATACAGCATATTGTGTTTTAATGTGTGGATGTTTTAGAATGTTTTTATGTGTTTTATTGTGTATTACCCCAACTTTGTAAGCCGCCCCGAGCCATCTGGGAGTGGCGGCCTAGAAGTTCGAGAAATAAATAAATTATACAGTAAAACAGGCCTATGACTTGATAAAAGATGGCTTTTCTTTAGTTCTTATATACAAGGGAAATATGGGATGGGAAAGAGAAATATTGAGTCATGTGACCCTACACCTGAAGCCTGCAATGCTAAACCCCAAGACACAGTGGTAAAACCCACCTAAGAATCACACCTTTTACTTGTTAGTAAATATATTAGCATATGATACTGCAATAAGATTAAAATTTTATTGGAATATTCTCATATTAAATAGTGTTTTATTTATATGCACTCAAAAACAGTTAATTACTAACCAATGTGTAATTTTGAGTTATTAGTCCATTCTAAATATGCAAACTTCAGGTTTCCAGGAAATACAGCTATCTTGCCACTAAATATAAAAAGTAAAGGTATTATAAAGCAAACTACCAACCAAAACTTATACTTACTTTAATAACTTCGCAGGCCATGGCATGTGTAATGTTAATGCTCCGTGAAAAACATTCTCTGGCTTCTGATAATTTTCCTTCTCGGAGTAGCTGTGTCCCCTTCAGAAGATTTGTTTGCCGTTTTCTTCAAGGTAAGAAAAAAAATCCATCATCTCAATATCATGTCATCATAACCAACTAAGTGGGCAGCAATAGAGTTGCTTTAAGTGCCCAAAACATGACCAGTCTGCAAGAATGTACATACTACGGTGGGGGAAGAGAGCCAGAGGCGTGGCAAGCGGCGCTGCATCACTCTGACGCTGTCGTCCTTCTCCCCGCCCATGGCGCTCTTCCCCCACCTTTGGAAGGGAGGAGGAAGAGCGCCATGGGGGCGAGCGGCGCTTTCGTCACTCTGACGCGTCATCCCTTCTCCCGCCCATGGCGCTCTTTCCCCCACCTTTGGAAGGGAGGAGGAAGAGCGCCATGGGCGGGGCAGCGCTGCGCGTCACTCTGGCCGTCGTCCCTTCTCCCCGCCCATGGCGCTCTTTCCCCCACCTTTGGAAGGGAGGGAGCGAAGGCGCCATGGGGGCAGCTGCGTCACTCTGGCCGCGACGTCCCTTCTCCCCGCCCATGGCGCTCTTTCCCCACCTTTGGAAGGGAGGAGGAAGAGCGCCATGGGCGGGGAGAAGGACACGCGTCAGAGTGACACAGCGCCTTCTCCCCGCCATGGCGCTCTTCCTCCTCCCTTCCAAAGGTGGGGGAAAGAGCGCCATGGGCGGGAGAAGGGACGAGCGTCAGAGTGACGCAGCGCTCTTTCGCCCATGGCTCTTTCCCCACCTTTGGAAGGGGGGGAAGGCGCCATGGGCGGAGCGGACGACGCGTCAGGAGTGACAGCGCGCCTCCCGCCCATGGCTCTTCCTCCTCCCTTCCAAAGGTGTGGAAAGCGCCATGGGGCGGAGAAGGACGACGCAGAGTGACGTGACGCCGCTTCTCCCGCCCATGGCGCTCTTCCTCCTCCCTTCCAAGGGAGGGAAAGAGCGCCATGGGGCGGGGAGAAGGACGACAGCGTCAGAGTGACGCAGCGCCGCTTCTCCCGCCCATGGCGCTCTTCCTCTCCCCCAAAGAAAGAGCGCCATGGGTGGGGAGAAGGACGCACGTCAGAGTGACGCAGCGCCCTCTCCCGCCCATGGCTCTTCCTCCTCCCTTCCAAAGGTGGAAAGAGCGCATGGCGGGGCGGAAGAAGGGACGACGCGTCAGAGTGACGCGGCGCCGCTTCTCCCGCCCATGGCGCTCTTCCTCCTCCCTTCCAAGGTGGGGGGAGCGCCATGGGCGGGAGAAGGGACGAGCGTCAGAGTGACGCGCCCGCTTCTCCCGTATGTAGCAGCTTGAAAGCTAGATAAATAAGGTGACATGATAACAAAAATCAGACATTAATGCATTCGTGAAAATCCACTCAGAGTGGTGCTTTTGAGCAGCCTGACAACAATCGATTGATAAAAGGGAGGGGCTAAATCATATATTTGCATATTAAATCCAAACATCTTTAGAAACATTAGCTGTGCTTCACCTGCACTAAAAAAAATAGACTATTAGTGTTTCTCTGTGCAATAAAACCACATTGCTTTCAGTAGAATTCAAGTGAATATTACTTGAATGTTATCCCACTGATTTTAATGTGACAGACTTCCAAGCCAGGATTTAGAGATTTCTGTCTATATTCAAGAGCATTTTCATGTACATACTAATTTCTACTTTAATTATAGCTCCTTCAGGGATTTTAGATGCAAATGTAACAAGTTCACAAACTTTCTGGTATGACTTTTGCAAAGACTTGAAGGTCAAAAGGAGACTGGACAGTTAGGCTGGACAATAATTCCCAGCTTCCCCAGTGTAGTGTGAGGAATGTTTTGGAAAGGAAAGGAGGAATATATGGTAGTTTAATCCTAGCCACTGTACTGAATAGTGAGGTGTTTCATAAATATAGATGACACAGCTTGACAATCTAACACAGGGGTGCTCATTAGGTAGATCGCGATCTACTGGTAGATCGCATAGGGCGTCCTGGTAGATCGCAGGCAGTCTGGGAGGAAGGCTCAGTCCCACCCCGCAGGCTCCTGATGCTGCCCAAGTGCTGCCTGCCCTGGGTTATCTGAGGTCCTTTCCACACAGTTGAATAACATCCCATGTTATCTGCTTTGAATCAGATTAAATGGCAGTGTGGACTCAGAGAACCCAGTTCAAAGCAGATATTGTGTTATATGTTTCACATTTTGTAGTGGGTAGGTAGATCATTTTGACTTGGTTGTTTTATAAGTAGCTCACATGATTAAAAAGTGTGAGCACCCCTGGTCTAACAGAAGGATTTTAAAACCCATTTAAACCTAGATTTCAATACATTATTTTTTACTGTTTGTTCCTTTTGTTCCTTTTTATACACTCTCCTCTTGCTATGCAGAACATGAGGTTTGGATTATTTGGATATATGGTTTACTTTCATATAAGAGTATTAATCTTAAAAGCATGTTTATATTCTGCAATAATACTAGCTAGGTTTGCTGATTCTAAGCATTTTAAAATAGCGTATCTTTGAACTTTTCTGTATTTGGAAGAGACGGGAGTCCCACATCAGTGCCTTATAAACTTGACTTACTCTCGCCGTGATTTTTCAACTTCCTTTTTGGAAGGCAAGGTACATCCGTCAAATACAAGAATTGGTTTGACACCAAATGACAGAAGCATATCAACAAGTTTCATGCAATAAATTACGTATCTGTAGAAAAAAAATACATCACACATAAGTCATAACATCTTTCTCTTAAAAGTAAAATGCAGTTTGCTAAAGAAATTTCACTTCTAACAAAATGGGCCTCCTGGTGGCGCAGTGGGTTAAACGACTGAGCTGCTGAACTTGCTGACAGAAAAGTTAGCGATTCGAATCCAGGGAGAAGAGTAAGCTCCCACTGTTAGGCCCAGTTCTGCCAACCTACCATTTCAAAAACATGCAAATGTGAGATCAATAGGTACCGCTTCTGCGGGAAGGTGATGCAGTCATGTTGGCCACATGACCTTGGAGGTATCTATGGACCATGCTGGCTCTTCGGCTTAGAAATGGAGATGAGCACCACTTCCCAGAGTCAGACACAACTAGACTTAGTGTCAGGGGAAACCTTTACCTTTAGCAAGTGAAAGTGACCGTCCTCTTCTAACAAGGTTAGGAAGGCATTTATCAGCTGTTGCTTTTCTGGTTCATGACTGCGTATTGCAAGATGGTAAGAAATATTAATTTGCATTTAAAAAAAATTTTCACGGGAGTCTTGTGCCTCTAACACTAGCAAATGTTGAAGGGTTGTATACCAAACAAACAAAAACCATGAGTTAGCTTTAAACATACTGATTTGTTGGTTCTCCTTTGGCCAGCTTTTCAGCACAAGCATAGGCTCCTTTATGCAGCCAGCAGTAAGTATCCACAGCAACTACTTGTCCCTTGTACTTCTTGACATGAGTAGGTTCAGCAGCCTCTTTGATAAACTGGAGCAAACCTGGGATTCCCATTGCGCTTCAGTCAGGCGTGTCCGACTAGTAAGGAAAGAAAAGGCAACACAAATCGATGGTAAGGCCACATTTGGAGTACTGTGTACTCTCTACAAATCGATGGTAAGGCCACATTTGGAGTACTGTGTACAATTCTGGTCTCCGCACCTTAAGAAGGATATAACGGAACAGGAAAAGGTACAGAAAAGGGGAACAAGAATGATCCAAGGGATGGAGCGGCTCCTTATGAAACCAGGTTGCAACGCCTTGGTCTTTACAGCCTTGAAAGACGGCGTTTAAGAGGTGACTTGATCAAAGTGTATAAAATCATGCATGGGATAGAAAAGGTGAATAAAGAAAAACTGTTTTCTTTGTCACAAAACACTAGGACTAGAGGGCACTCCCTGAAGCTCCAAGGTAGGAAAATTAGGACTAATAAAGGGAAATATTTCTTCACCCAGAGGGTCATTGGGTTATGGAACTCACTTCCAGAAGAGGTTGTGACAGCTGTCAGCCTGGACAACTTCAAGGCAGGATTAGACAGATTCATGGATACCAAGTGTATCGGTAGTTACTGAAAACGACATTCAAGTGCCACCTCGGAGTTGGTTGAGGTAGGCAGGATTTCCCTGGGTACTGGTTGTGGGGGGTAGGGAGCAGGTCAGGGATTTGCCCTCCCTTCTGCTCGAGATCCCCGTGTACAACTGGTGGGCCACTGTGTGATACAGAATGCTGGACTAGATGGGCTGAGGTCCGATTCAGCATGGCTCTTCTTATGTTCTTATGTAACACAAACACAGATGCTTCTACAGATGCAGTGTGGTTGATCAAATGTCAGGCTGGAACTCAGGAGGTCCATGTTGGAATTTTCACTACAAGACTTACTTCCATGCTTACCTATCTTAACCCCCCCCCCCAATGTTATGAGAATATGGCAGGAAGGAACTAGATGCTTCAGAATCTTGTGTCTTTGTTTACTCACCCTTCATGTAGACAGAAGGGTATATGTTATATAATTTATAAATGTGAATCAATATGTTGATTTTACACAGAAACTTGTGATTAAGTAAAATAAGGTTGATACTTCCACTTGGTGCAGTGTTCCCTCACTACTTCCCGGTTCGCTTTTAGCGGATTTGCTCTTTTGCGGTTTTCAAAAAATATTAATTTAAAATATGTATCACAGTATTTTCACTGTTTCGCGGGTTTTTGTTGCCGCCGCTCTCCAAGGCGCTTTTCCTCCTCAGTCCTCCCTCCCTCCAGCCTTGAAGGGCTTTTCCTTCACTTTATTTTAAGTTTATAAAGACTTAAAATAGTATATAACAGGGCTGTCCAACTGGCGGCCCCAGGGCCGTATACGGCCCCCCAGCCCCTTCCCCACGGCCCCCTACCCTCCTGCAAGATATCTGCCTTTTAAGATTAAAAAATTTTTTTAAAAATATTTTTTTGGAATATTTTTTGGAATATTTTTCGGAATATTTTTTATTTATTTTTTTTCGCGGCGGGGGGGGGGGGGTGAGGGGCGGGGCAGGGAGGAGGAGCAGGCTCTCTTCCTCCTCCTCCTACTTCCCTCCCCCCTCTCCCTCCCTCCTTCTTTCTCTCTTTCCCCCTTTCATTCCTTCCCCCTTCCACCACCTGAAGGAAAGAGGGACGGGGAGAGGGAGTGTGCAGTGAGTGAGAGGGGCGTGGCCAGACGCGAAAGGGGCGGGGCCGAGTTCGGAGCATGGGGGTGCTCATTCATTCCCTTCCGGCTTCCTCCTCTCCTGAGGCTTCCTGCCAAGTTTGGTCCTGATCCATCATTATTTGAGTCCACAGTGCTCTCTGGATGGAGGAGAACTACAACTCCCAAACTCAAGGTTCAGTACTTTCTGTTGCTCTCATGAGAGTTTAGGTTTGATTCAACATGGCTGAGGAATGCTTTGATTGTGTTTTCCCCTTATGGCAGAAGGAGATTGGACTGGATGGCCCTTGGAGGTCTCCTATTCTAGGAACCCATTGTAATTATTATTATTATTATTATCATTAGAGGCTGAATGGCCATCTGTGAGGAATGCTTTGATTGTGTTTTCCCCTTATGGCAGAAGGAGATTGGACTGGATGGCCCTGGATGGCCCTTGGAGGTCTCCTACCCAGGAACCTGTTGTTGTTATTATTATTATTATTATTATTATTATTATTAGCAGAGGCAGAATGAATATTATGCCTTATCATTCAGGGTTATAGGCCTGTGTGGAAGGGCCCTGGCTTCTTATTTGCCTTCCTTTCCACACATCTGAATAAAATCCCATGTTATTTGCTTTAAACCAGATTATATGAGTGTGGACTCCGATAATCCAGTTCAAAGCAGGTATTCTGGGTTATATGGCTGTGTGGAAGGGCCCTGAATCCACACTGCAATATAATCCAGTTCAAAGCAGGTTTTGTGGGGTTTCCTGCCTGGATATTCTGCGTTATATGGCTGTGTGAAGGGCCCTGAGTCCACACTGCAATATAATCCAGTTCAAAGCAGGTTTTGTGGGGTTTCCTGCCTGGATATTCTGTGTTATATGGCTGTGTGTAGGGCCCTGAGTCCACATTGCAATATAATCCAGTTCAAAGCAGGTTTTGTGGGGTTTCCTGCCTGGATATTCTGCGTTATATGGCTGTGTGAAGGGCCCTGAGTCCACACTGCAATATAATCCAGTTCAAAGCAGGTTATGTGGGGTTTCCTGCCTGGATATTCTGCGTTATATGGCTGTGTGAAGGGCCCTGAGTCCACACTGCAATCAAATCCAGTTCAAAGCAGGTTTTGTGGGGTTTCCTGCCTGGATATTCTGCGTTATATGGCTGTGTGAAGGGCCCTGAGTCCACACTGCAATATAATCCAGTTCAAAGCAGGTTTTGTGGGGTTTCCTGCCTGGATATTCTGAGTTATATGGCTGTGTGAAGGGCCCTGAGTCCACACTACAATATAATCCAGTTCAAAGCTGGTTTTGTGGGGTTTCCTGCCTGGATATTCTGCGTTATATGGCTGTGTGAAGGGCCCTGAGTCCACACTGCAATATAATCCAGTTCAAAGCAGGTTATGTGGGGTTTCCTGCCTGGATATTCTGAGTTATATGGCTGTGTGAAGGGCCCTGAGTCCACATTGCAATATAATCCAGTTCAAAGCAGGTTATGTGGGGTTTCCTGCCTGGATATTCTGCGTTATATGGCTGTGTGAAGGGCCCTGAGTCCACACTGCAATATAATCCAGTTCAAAGCAGGTTTTGTGGGGTTTCCTGCCTGGATATTCTGTGTTATATGGCTGTGTGAAGGGCCCTGAGTCCACATTGCAATATAATCCAGTTCAAAGCAGGTTTTGTGGGGTTTCCTGCCTGGATATTCTGCGTTATATGGCTGTGTGAAGGGCCCTGAGTCCACACTGCAATATAATCCAGTTCAAAGCAGGTTATGTGGGGTTTCCTGCCTGGATATTCTGAGTTATATGGCTGTGTGAAGGGCCCTGAGTCCACATTGCAATATAATCCAGTTCAAAGCAGGTTTTGTGGGGTTTCCTGCCTGGATATTCTCGTTATATGGCTGTGTGAAGGGCCTGAGACCACACTGCAATATAATCCAGTTCAAAGCTGGTTTTGTGGGGTTTCCTGCCTGGATATTCTGCGTTATATGGCTGTGTGAAGGGCCCTGAGTCCACACTGCAATATAATCCAGTTCAAAGCAGGTTATGTGGGGTTTCCTGCCTGGATATTCTGAGTTATATGGCTGTGTGAAGGGCCCTGAGTCCACATTGCAATATAATCCAGTTCAAAGCAGGTTATGTGGGGTTTCCTGCCTGGATATTCTGCGTTATATGGCTGTGTGAAGGGCCCTGAGTCCACACTGCAATATAATCCAGTTCAAAGCAGGTTATGTGGGGTTTCCTGCCTGGATATTCTGCGTTATATGGCTGTGTGAAGGGCCCTGAGTCCACACTACAATATAATCCAGTTCAAAGCTGGTTTTGTGGGGTTTCCTGCCTGGATATTCTGCGTTATATGGCTGTGTGAAGGGCCCTGAGTCCACACTGCAATATAATCCAGTTCAAAGCAGGTTATGTGGGGTTTCCTGCCTGGATATTCTGAGTTATATGGCTGTGTGAAGGGCCCTGAGTCCACATTGCAATATAATCCAGTTCAAAGCAGGTTATGTGGGGTTTCCTGCCTGGATATTCTGCGTTATATGGCTGTGTGAAGGGCCCTGAGTCCACACTGCAATATAATCCAGTTCAAAGCAGGTTATGTGGGGTTTCCTGCCTGGATATTCTGCGTTATATGGCTGTGTGAAGGGCCCTGAGTCCACACTACAATATAATCCAGTTCAAAGCAGGTTTTGTGGGGTTTCCTTCCTGGATATTCTGAGTTATATGGCTGTGTGAAGGGCCCTGCGTCCACACTGCAATATAATCCAGTTCAAAGCAGGGACTGGGACTTGAGACTGGGATTTTGGTGTTCATCTCTATCTCCAAGTCAAAGCCCGGTGTCCTCCACAGACACCTCAAGGCGGGAGAGGGTGGAGCCGGGGAGGGGGCGGGGCAGGGGTGGAGCCAGGGAGGGGGCGGAGCCTGGGTGGAGCCGGGGAGGGGGCGGAGCTGGGGCGGAGCCGGGGAGGGGGCGGAGCCGGGGGCGGAGGCAGACCCTTCGGCCCCCCAGGTCATCAGTAACTGGAATTCCGGCCACAGGTCCGGTAGAAGTTGGACAGCCCTGGTATATAACTACTAAAATAATGTATAAATATTAAAATAAACTTAGCATCCCTACATCGTGGGAGGTCCTGGAACCTAACCCCAGAAATAAGTGAGGGAACACTGTACTTCAATAAAACATAAATGTGTTAACAGATGCTTCCTGAGTCTCAGCCTTGCATGTCATGAATGTTAATTGTGCATCACATAATTTTTGTGTAAGTGAGTGGTTCCCAAGCTTTGGTCCTCCAGCTTTTGAAGACTTCAACTCCCAGACACTCTAAATAGCTTGGCCAACTGCCAGGAATCCTGGGAGCCAACGTCCAAAACCTCTGGAGGATCAAAGATTGGGAATCCCTGGGGAGTGAATAAAATACTGCAGATTCTCATATACAGACAGTCCCTGAGTTAAAAACATCTGACTTACAAATGACTCATAGTTACAAATGTGTGTGAGAAAACAGGAAATGAGATAAATCTGCCCCTAGGAAGTGGAATTCTAAAAGAGTCATCATGGGGAAAAGGTGTCTCCACTGAAGCTTTATCTCCAATCCTTGTTTCCATAACACCGGGAATGTGGCACAGCTGGCTAAGTGTCAGCTGCATAAAATCTCTGACCAGTAGGTCATGAGTTCGAGGCCTGCCCGGTCGGTGTGGTTCTCGACCTTAAGTGTAGCCTGCTGCCGATCTTTGCAGCCCGAAAGACAGTTACATTTGTCAAGTAGGAGATAAAGGTACCACATCAAAGTGAGGAGGCAAATTTTGACTGATTTATGAGGCCATTAAAAAAGAACCCAGGAATGGCTGAGGAATGTGGAAGAAACAACAAAGGGAAACGCTGAGATGAAATCAGCTGAGAGATGAGGCCTCTGTTCATCTATCAGCTCCCCCTGGTAATGCAGAACCAGAAAGTTTGCCTCTGTTCATCTATATATGTGCATAATGTCAATATGTATGTATTGTACTGTGATAAATGTCACATGTTTATATGTCATATTTTGAACTGCAGGGATTGTCTGCAAGTAGGTTTACTGTAATCCGCTCTGAGTCCCCTTCAGGGTGAGAACAGCGGAATAGAAATAGAGTAAATAAATAAATAAAACAAGCCATTTTTTTCAGAATCCAATTATCACAGGGACAGAAAGTGAGGTGAGATCTTCTGAACAGGGGCACAGACAGGAAAACAAACACCACAGGGGTGTTCTGTTCACCCTTCCCTATGCCATCCAAAGATTACGTAGAGTTGGCTAGAGTTACACTTTAAGATGTCAATGCAAATTCAATTTAACGACAAATCTACAAAAACTGTCTTGTCTGTAACATGGGGACTTCCTGTACATATATACTGGGCAGGCCAAAAAATAATCAAGGGGGTTTCAATATTTAATAACGCCGTTGATTTTTTTGTTTTTAATTTGCAACACCATAGGATCATACAGTGTGTACATGTGTGTGTACACACACACACACATACACTTATATATAAAGTAGTATGTGTCTGTCTACCTATCTATCTGTTAAGTGTCATCCAAGACATCATACATCTCGTTAAGTGTCATCCAAGATACGTCTCATAAATGGCAGCATATACAATATGATGCCATACAATGTGTGTGTGTAACTTTTGGCCCACCCTGTACATAGACACACACACATATCTACAGCAAATATTAAAAATAATAGCAACATTTTCTTTATAACCTGCCTCTCCTGATGGCTCATGGTGGGGTACAATTAAAAAAACAAATTAATATTTAAAATATAATTAATTACATAGATTACACACGCACTCACACACACATATATGAGAAAACTTATACCAAACATAGATAAAGAATTGACATATAGTGGAAATAGAATGGAAATCAAAACTCACTGTTGAAAGTTAATTGGATAGGCCTGTCGGAAGAGAGAAACAGACATCTATCTATCTGTGTATATAATTAAAGTGAATGTATGTATGCGTGTGGAGGGCGGAAGGATATGTGGCAGCTTACCGATTGGCTCCCACTGTGGGATTATTTGCATAACGCCTCTGATTGGCCAGCACTACCAACATTCCGACACTCTAAAGTGGCAGAGGGGGGTAAGGAAAAGGCCTGAGGCAGTCAGACATGGTGGGAGTTTAAGGCCAAAACACTTTGCAGCCCCCAACAATGACAGAACAAGACCAAACTTGGCACTCAGACCCCCCCAAGATGCATCCTACATCCTGGTGCAGTTTGAGGGATGGGCCATGGATGATGGGACTTGCAGTACTTTAATTCACTTCCTTAGAGCACTGTGGCCCACACCATTGACGAATCAGGACCAAACTTGGCACACAGAGGCCCAATGGCCCACTTTACACACCTGGTGTGGTTTACGGCAGGATGGCTCACAAATGATGGGATTTGCAGTACCTTCACCCAATTCATTTCCCATAGAACATTGCAGCCCCTACAAATCACAGACCAGGCCCAAACTAGGCACACAGAGTACCCATGACCCACTCTACATCCTGGTGCAGTTTTGAGTGGGACGGACTACGGATGATGGGACTTGCAGTACCTTCACTCACTTCCAGAGACCACTGCGACCCTCATCCAATGACTGAACAAGACCACACTTGGCACACAGAGCCCACATGGCCCACTCTACATCCTGGTGCAGTTTGGAGAAGGGGGGACCATGGATGATAGGACTTCCAGTACCTTCCCTCACTTCCAGAGACCGCTGCGACCCTCATCCAATGACTGATCGAGCCCAAACTTGGCACACGTAACCCCCATGACCCACTCTACATCCTGGTGCAGTTTGGAGAAGGGGGTGGGGCGTGGACGATAGGACTTCCAGTACCTTCCCTCACTTCCAGAGACCGCTGCGACCCTCCTCCAATGACTGATTGAGACCAAAACTTGGCACACGTAACCCCCATGACACACTCTACATCCTGGTGCAGTTTTGAGTGGGATGGACCACGGATGATGGGACTTGCAGTACCTTCACTCACTTCCAGAGACCACTGCGACCCTCATCCAATGACTGAACAAGACCACACTTGGCACACGTAACCCCCATGACACACTCTACATCCTGGTGCAGTTTGGAGAAGGATGGACGATGGGACTCGCAGTACCCTCACTAACTTCCAGAGACCACTGCAAGCCACATAACCAACTGATAAAAGGCCACACAAACTTGCCACACAATGCCTTTCTCAAATAACCCGGGCACCGCCGGGTCCCCAAGCTAGTGTGTGTGTGTGTGTGTGTGTGTGTGTATGCAGCCATGCCGGCTACATGACCTTGGAGGCGTCTACGGACAACGCCGGCTCTTCGGCTCAGAAATGTCCACCCCCCCAGAGTCGGACTGGACTAGACTTAAGGAAATATATTAAAGGGACAAGAACTCTCTTGCTGCCCTTCTGTTACCTGAAAGGAGGCGAGACGGGGCCCAGGGCTGCTTCCCTAGGGCGGCCGGAGGAGGAGACGGGACTCAAGGCTGCCGTTAACTGGGCTCCCCTCCACAGATGCCTCCCTCCCTCATTGTGCCTCCAGGCTGTACCGAGCAAGTCGCGCGGACGTGGCGACAGCGGCGGAGCGCGGGAACCAATCAAAAACCCCTTTCAAAAGCGCGCGCGCTTTCCAGGCTCTTAAGCCCCGCCCATCGCTAAGCCCAGCCCGGCCAAGCGAGCCGAAGAGGCCCCGCCCTCGGCCGGCCGCTGGGTGACGTAATTCGCGCGAGGCCTTCCCGTCTCTTGCCGACCCCAATGTTTTTCCTCACGCGCTTGGCATTTAAAGCGCCAGGGAAAGAGTATGAGCTGCAGCTTCTGTTGGGAGGGAAAACCTAATTGCCTTCAAAACTGGGGGAAATCTAAAATCCTCCAGTTGGCGGGTCTGGAAACAGGTTTACACCCTTCTGCCTGGCTTCCCTTACCTTTAGGGAAGAAGGGATAGAAGAGGAAGAAAACTAGGAAAATCTGGGTTGTTGTGTTCAAGCTAATGGAAGAGTCTGTGCCAGGCCTGGGCACACTTGGGCCTTTCAGGTGTTTTGGACTTCAACTCCCACAATTCCTCACCCCCTGGCATATGGGTGTAAACCTGTTTCCAGACCCGCCAACTTTGTTGTTTTCTTGGCACAGTTGGGGGAGGGGGAAGATAATCTCTTGGCACAGAGCACGCCTGGGCAAACTTGGGCCTTTCAGGTGTTTTGGACTTCAACTCCCACAATTCCTCACAGCCTCAGGCCCCTTCCTTTGGAAGGGGCCTGAGGCTGTGAGGAATTGTGGGAGTTGAAGTCCAAAACATCTGAAAGGCCCAAGTGTGCCCAGGCCTGGCACAGACTCTTCCATTTGCGTGAACCCGCCTTCCCCAATGTCTGAGGATTATAATTTCGATGTTTCCTCAGTAAAGGACTGTGAAGACTGAGGGAGGCGATGCCAAAATGATGAATTTTTTTCTTTCCAAAAAGCGACTTAATCATAAAATAACCTTTATTCGTTTGATATTTTGTTTTCTCACTATTCTCCCCTTATGGATTCTGGTACAGAGTATATGTGTTTCATAGGAATTAATTGATAATTGTATGTTATTGTGTAGCAGCAATCTGGAGTCCCAAAACTCCCAGGCAAATACTTCTAACTCTCAGGCGGCAACTTTCGTGCGGGCACAGGAACGGAAGACGCAACAATTGATACTGGTACAAATGAAGCCAACTTTATTTGTAATACATCAGCTGACGGAGTCTGCCTAGCATAAAAGCTGCTAAGATGGCAGAGCCCCGAACAAATGCCAACACTCAGTTTTTATACATTCAATGGCGACAAACCCTTGATCCCGCCCATCTTCACAACTTGCAATAGGCTGGCACTCATGAGCCCATTTCATTACCCAATTAAACAAAGCATTGTTCAGTATTACACTCTTATTTGTTAGAAGATGTGGCGCAGTATTAATTTTTCATTCTCACAGTATGTTATCTGCCATATGGGCAAGATGTTCTTGAATCGCAACATTTCTACGGCCATTCCCCTGTGCCTGCCAACAGGAATGGCCTCATTTGCCCATGCGCTTTCTAACCATTCAGCTACAATGTAAACAACGCAGCATGGTGGACTATGGGCCAATCAGGCCGCTTTTTATCTAAAGGCACATGATGTTCTCTTAGCAAATCACTGCTTGTGCCTATGTACCAATCAGAGCTGATTATTCCCGTCATGGCTTTTGGCGAGCTGCCTCGCTATTCTAAGACCTTTGCTGTGCATCACTCTCTCCTGACAGTACTTCTGCTAAAAGCCTCAATTCCGCTTTAATTGTTGTTATGATAGTAAAGCAGAGTTGGTGCTTTAGCAGAAGTACAGTCAGAGGAGAGATGCACAAGCACAATAGGCCTTAGAATAGCGAAGTAGCTTGCCAAGAAATCATGTTGGCAGCCAAGTCCGAGAATAATGCACTCTGATTGGTACGTAAGGCACTCGCAGTGATTTGCCAGGGAATATCATGTGCCTTACTGATAATACAAGCCTTGATTGGTTTAGCTAGCACCCAGCGTGGCATTGTTTACACTGTTGCTAATTGGTAGAAGCTGCGCATGGGCAAATAAGGCCGCCCCTCCTTGCTGGCACAGAGGGACGGGTTAGAAATGTTTCAGATTTGGTACATCTTGCCCAAATGATAGATAACGCACTGTGGGAATGAAGAATTAGTAACTGCGTAGTGCTGTTTAACAAATGAGAATGCTGTTAGAAATGATGCTAAATAATGTGATGTTTAATTGGATAATAAAGATGTGTTAATGCTATGAACCAATGAAAAATGATGAAGATGGGAGTGGACGGGACCTGCCGCCATTGGATGTATAAAAGTAACAGTTAGGGATTGATCGGGGCTCTTGCCCAGAGGCAGCAAGTTCTGTTGGGCAGGTCCCGTCAGCTGATGAATTGTGCAAAATAAACCTTTGGCTTCATTTCAAATGCAGTAGGTTGTTGCGTCTTCTCTCGTTCCTGTGCCTGCACGTTTACGCCGCTTGAGGTAAAAAAGGTAAACATCTGGGGAGTTTTGGGACTCCAGATTGGCTGCTACAATAGCTTCCTGTTTGTGAGGCATTAAATTGTGCCATTATTATTATTAAACTTGATTTATACTCCGCCACCTTCAGGGACTCAGGGCGGCTAACATATGAAGGGAGCTCTATACGGTTCTGGCCCAGCTTACTTGTCTGAACGCATCTGCCTCTATGTCCCATTAAGATGTAATTTTATGTGTTTTTAACCATGTGTTTTATATGCTGTTTTTATATGTTGTAAACCGCCCTGAGCCTCGGGAAGGGCGGTTTATCAAATTGAAATAAATAAATAAATAAATAATAATCACGCAGTCTAAGATCATCTGGGGAGGCCCTGCTCTCGCTCCCGCCAGCACCGCAAATGCGGCTGGTGGGGACGAGAGACAGGGCCTTCTCGGTGGTGGCCCCTCGCCTATGGAACGCACTCCCAAAGGAAATAAGATCGACTCCATCTCTCCTCGCTTTTAGAAAAGAGCTAAAGTTGTGGTTCTGGGACCAAGCCTTTGGGCAGCAGATGTAAATTGTACCTTTGGATTTGACTGGATTGACACTTTGGACTTGACTGGACTGACAATGTGTTCCGCTTGATGGCTTTAATTAATTATTGTTGCTCGTAGTGTTTTTTAATGTAATGGTTTTAATGCTTTTTAATGATGTTGATTATATGGTGTATTTTTAAATTGTATTGTGGTGTTGCGGCCTGTAGTGCTACAAATGTAAGCCGTGCTGAGTCCCCCTGCGGGGGTGAGAAGCTACAAGGTACAAATACCATAAATAAATAAATAATAAATAACATGAGGCCAAGCCCAATGTAAACAAATAAGATACATACAGCAAGTAATAATTAAAATTAAAACCACAATAAAATTAAAGAACAGCCATAAAACAATAACATACAAACAATAAAAGGAAATTAACATAGTGGGATCAGGCATGTACATAAGAACATAAGAACATAAGAACATAAGAAGAGCCATGCTGAATCGGGCCTCAGCCCATCTAGTCCAGCATTCTGTGTCACACAGTGGCCCACTAGTTGTACACGGGGATCTCTAGCAGAAAGGAGGGCAAAACCTCACCTGCTCCCGACCCCCACAACCAGTACCGGGGAAAATCCTGCCTGCCTCCATCAACACAGAGGTGGCACTTGGATGTCCATTTCAGTAGCTACTGATTCCCTTGGTCTCCATGAATCTGTCTAATCCTGCCTTGAAGCTGTCCAGGCTGACAGCTGTCACAACCTCCTCTGGAAGTGAGTTCCATAACCCAATGACCCTCTGGGTGAAGAAATATTTCCTTTATTAGTCCTAACTTTCCTACCTTGGAGCTTTAGGAGTGCCCCAGTCCTAGTGTTGTGTGACAGAGAAAATATTTTTCTTTGTTCACCTTTTCTATCCCATGCATGATTTTATACACTTCGATCAAGTCACCTCTTAAACGCCGTCTTTCAAGGCTGAAAAGACCAAGGCGTTGCAACCTGATTTCATAAGGGAGCTGCTCCATCCCTTGGATCATATTTGTTGCCCTTCTTTGTACCTTTTCCAGTTCCGTTATATCCTTTTTGAGGTGCGGTGACCAGAATTGTACACAGTACTCCAGATGTGGCCTCACCATAGATTTGTAGAGAGGCAATACAACATTTGCCGACCTATTTTCGATTCCCTTCCTGATCATGCCAAGCATAGAATTTGCTTTTTTCACTGCTGCAGCGCACTGGGTTGACATCTTCATTGATGTAGCCGGGGGGGGGGAGGGGCGGAGGGGCTCAGCCCCCCCCCCCCCATTCTCAGGGTGGTCCACGAGAAGGCCTTACTGGTACATTAAACTGTTATGTGTATTTTGGTGGTGAAATGTTCACCACCAGAACTTTAGCAACACTGTAGAAGCAAAGCACCAGCACCATCTAGTTTTCACCCCCAGAATTTTAGTTTTGTAAGTACTTTAGAAACGTTTAGAAGCATGATTTAACAGCCCTAAATATAGATAGATAGTTGACCAGGGCTGTAGCCGGGGGAGGGGGGAGGGTTCTAACCCCCCCAAAGGGTTATCCCCCCCCCCGAAACCTGGTTTACTCAAGAATTTTAGCTGGTTAACCAAGTTATGAATAAACCAGGTTTCTTTTTTAACCTGACACATTTCAGGACAGGGTTGAACTTTTAACCCTCCCAGCCCCTGGATACGGCCCTGTAGTTGGCCCTCTGTATCCATGGATTCTCAGTCCATAGATTCAGTGGCCCTTTGAAGGCAACCATAAGGCTGATGTGGTCCTTGAGGAAAATGAGGTTGGAACCTCTGTCTTAATGGATGGGGTGACAATTTGTTAGTGGGTCTTCTTACCCCAAACAATCTACTTTCATCATCCCAGACTTACTTAAGCAATCCCTCATAGCTCAAGGATGATGGCCCTCCAAGTGTAATGTCTTGGCGGTGGATATGTATGTGGCTGTGGAGACCTATTCTTGATCCATATGTTATTCTGCAGTGAGGACATTGGTTTCCAGGTGGAAGGCGGACCGGGTTAGAGTTGGCTTGGCACGACTTCGTGGTTCATCATCACAGACATATCCACTGGGATATATGTCCATATTACCCAAACGTTTCTATAACTCCACCAGTCTTATCACTTTCATTTTATGCATTGAAGCTTACCTTTAGGGAAGAAGGGATAGAAGAGGAAGAAAACTGTAGGAAAATCTGGCTTTAAGCATATATTTAGTATATATTTCAATGTGTCTTCTTAGAGTTGATACGTATATTCACTATTTGTATGTATTTTCAGCAAGTTATTCATTAGAAGTTATTCTCTGAGGACACATCCACCCTCAGTTTATTTGCTGTTCTCTTTTAAAACTAATATACCAACTGAAATTATAACTCTGAATGCTTACTTGAAACAATGTACATAAAAGTACAGTTCTACTATTTGTATGCCATCATATTCATTGTTTTTAAGATCTGGGCTATTCTTTATTTATTTATTTTATTGTGCTTTTCTCCCATGGGTGTGATGCAAAGCAGTGAACAGTGGTTAAAACAACAGAAATTACATGACACAAAAAGCACAACATCATAATCCCAAATAAAAGAGATAAACACATTGCATGTGACATAAACCATATACAACAAACTTAATAAATACATCATGTACCATTAAGATTCCCTGGGCCTCAGGCCACTGAAATTATCCATAAAAACATTATGCTAAAAATCCTAGTAACTCCACTTCTTTAGGCTGTGTAAACATTGCTAAGTCCAAGATAGCCTTCAGTGATGTGCCTTAACAATAGCTGCCTGGTCATTGCTTGTTATGGGTTATTGGGGAAGGTCTGATTCCACAGGAAAGTTTTAACTTTCTAACAGGATTCTACAAAACTCTTTGTAAAGAAAAGTGAGAAAATAAAAGAGTGAGAAAAGTCATTTTTTTAATCACTGCCAGCATCTGTATGTTACTGTAACTAGTATGCAAAACATGTGTTAATTAACAAAGCCCCATTGTAACCAAAATACATTCACAGTTCTTAGGTTTTTTTCTCAGAGACTGAAAAAAGTACAGTATGTGCAACGGCATTCGGAAGGCATGCAAATCTGATGGTTAAAGATAGAAATCATATGTTTAGCATATCACCTGCTACTTCTGTGGTGCAGCTAGAGCATCAATTAAAGGCTCCAGTTCTTTAGCAGATACTGTTTATACCACTTAAAGTAAAATGTGTGTGAAATGAAAACATGCTAAATAAAATGTTTCTTCTATTAAAACAGAATTGATAAAGACGCGGGTTAAACTATTTATATTATTACCACTGGCTCTACTTTTCAAACCTTTCAAAAACAATCAGGTTCTTCAAACTGAGTTGATATGGCCATAATTTCAAATTTCAATCCCACTATTGTAGGCAGAACTATACATTCAGATTGCCAATATTGCTTTTATCTTTGAATCCAGAGTTTCTCTTCTATGCTGGTGTGTGTAATTATTTTCATATAATAATTAATCAGAATCTACTTCAATACCTTAAGTGAGACTAGACATGCAGAAATATTGCTGCCCCATAAGCATTGTGATGTGGGGAAAAACTCTGCTTGAAACTAGCTTGTTTGAAAAGTTAGACGATGGAAGATCTTTTATTAAGGATGCTATCTCATATAGCTATTTGGATGGGCTTGAGTTCTGAAGCCCTAGATTCGAGAGCCAAGAACACATAATACTCTGTCTCAAGACTGCCTTTTTAAGCACCTGATACAAGAGAGCAGGAAGAAAGCCACACTAGTTAGGTAGATACAGGCTCAAGACTTGCTTGAAAACCCTCCTAAGTGTACAAATGAAATGCAGAAAAGGCCTTTTCCCCATTCTCTTGGAAAAGGGCCATTAAAACAGCCAGGCTGAGACACAGAGCCTTTCCAATCAGTGGACGCCCTGCCTGTTATCTTTTGAAAAGATTTGGAAATGTGGTTTCTTTCTTCTTCTTCTTTTGCACTTTGTAAACTTCTTCCTCCTCCTTTTCCACTACTTTCTATTCCTCCTCCTCTTTTCACATGATAACTGGTTTTCTATTTCAAACATTCACCTTTTGCTCGAGATTGCCCTTTAATCTCCCATCTACTAGAGTGGGGAACAAATGAATAAGGTAAAGCTGGCAGGCCATATTTTAAATGGAAGGAGTAGATCAGGGAAGGCTGTTAAGATTTCTGTCATATAATGAATCACATTCGCAGAAAGCCGAAGAAAGCTAGGTCAGCTGAATGGCCCATTTTCTTTTGCTGGGATGCTATTTCTCTGTGCATTGATGAAAGTGTTGTATCATCGGGCCTCATTGTTACAAGCTCTTCCAAAATCGATGAACAACTATCATGCAGCTTCTATATGTGGAACACAAATATTGAATTGCATTGGTCTCCCAAGCCTTGTAGATGCCTCAGTAGGCATCAAGACTTAAAACTATCTCCACACAAATGAGCAGTCCAGTCAGAATTAACATGTTATTAAACAGTGTCACAGAATTTCCCAACAATACTTTTTATGGACGGAACACTGTTTTTAACTTAATTGAATGCGTATGATGCTTAATGTAACTGTATTTTAATGTTGAATGTTTCTGCGGTTTTGTATTGTGTTTTACTGTGTGGGCATCGAATTGTTCCTTTTTGTAAGCCGCTCTGAGTCCTCCCTCGGGGGTTGAGAAGAGCGAGGTAAAATGCCGGAAATAAATAAATAAACAACCCAATATATAAATCACAATGCAGAAGTAACCATTAAGGTAATATATAATTATTTTAAAAACTAATACTCAAGGAGGAAGATCTAGTCACATACAGGCAGTCCCCAAGTTACAAACACTCGACTTACAAAAAACTCATAAGAGTGATACAATAGGAAGTGAGGGAAATATACCCCTAGGAAGGGAATTAACCCCTGAAAGTGTTATCATGTGAGAAAGGTGGCTTTATTACAAATCCTTGTTTCCACAACAAGCCACCTTTTTCAAAATCCAATTATTGCAGGGACAGAATGTGAAGTGAAATCTTCTGAACAGGAACACAGACAGCAAAACCAACACCACAGGGGTTAAACCTATGCATTCAAAGCAAAAAATACTTCAAAACACTTCAAAAACGTGCCTATCTTGACTTACATATAAATTCAATTTAAGAACAAAACTACAGAGCTTTTTTGTTTGTAGCTTGGGGACTGTCTGTAGTTACATTGCTCTGTTTAAATTCAGATATATGAGAACAAAGGAATAGTTGAAGAGAATGCTCATGGGAATTGCTTTCCTTTCGTGCTTCCATTTGGCTCCATGTGTTTGCATCCCTCATCAGCTGTTAAGGGATTATAAAACGATAAACCCTGGAGCAGTCTACACCAGTGTATCGCAAGGAATCCTCAAGTGTTTTTTTGAGTCCAGAGATAGACAGTGTTCCCTAGCAACAAATTGAAATTAAATCCAGACAAAACAAGGGTACTCCTGGTCAGTCATAAGGCCGAACAGGGCATAGGGTTACAGCCTGTGCTTGATGGGGTTACACTCCTCCTGAAGGCGCAGGTTCGCAGTCTGGGAGTGATCCTGGACTCATCGCTAAGCCTGGAACCCCAGGTCTCGGTGGTGGCCAGGAGAGCTTTTGCACAATTAAAACTTGTGCGCCAGCTGCGCCCGTACCTTGGGAAGTCTGACTTGGCCACGGTAGCCCACGCTCTGGTTACATCCCGTATAGACTACTGCAATGCTCTCTATGTGGGGTTGCCTCTGAAGACTGCTGGGAAGCTGCAATTAGTCCAACCTTACTAACAGGAGCGGGATACAGGGAATGCACAACTCCCCTGTTGCGCCGGCTCCACTGGCTACCAATTAGTTTCCGAGCACAATTCAAAGTGCTGGGTTTAACTTACAAAACTCTATATGGTTCCAGGCCAGTTTACCTGTCCGAACGGATTCTCCCCTATGAACCATCAAGGACATTAAGATCCTCCAGAGAGTCCCTGTTCTGGGTCCCGTCATCTTCGCAAGTGCGTCTGGTGGGAACGAGAGACAGGGCCTTCTCTGTGGTGGCCCCTCGGCTATGGAACTCTCTCCCAAGCGAAGTTAGATCTGCCCCCTCCCTCCTATCCTTCAGGAGGCTGGTGAAGACCTGGCTTTGGAATGAAGCATTCCCAGAATAGGCTGATATTGATTATAGTCTGAAATGAGTGACCACATTTACAGACCGAGTTGAACTTGTTTTTAGTCGGCGATTTGGCTTTTATATTTCATATTGTTATGTATTTTAATCTGGTTTTTTGTAAGATGTTTTTAATTTGTATTAGAATTGAATTTTGTTGTAAGCCGGTCTGAATCCCTCTATGGAGGTGAGAAGATTGGGGTACAAAAAATTAAAATAAATAAATAGCAGCACATTTTTGTCTAATTGCAGATTTTAAGCAAATCTTTTTTTTTTGCATTTTTCATGTCATTCCACAATTCAGCACTCATTTTCGATGTGTGTCATCTAGCTCCTCTCCCTTTATCCTACTTTAAGCATGTGTAAAAGGGGCCTATGTAAATTTTGGAGAAAGTTATTGAAATGTAGTGTAATATTTCCTGGGAACCCAAAAGAACTGTGATAAACCATCCAAGAGCACCTTCATGAGTTGGTGTCTATTGACAGCATTGCTAATTTCCAGAACTTTTAATATGTTTCTCCCAGTGTTACCTGCTGGCTTTAGACATTTCAAAATAATATGTTTTTGCTTATATTAAGCAGCCTCATTCTTCCCTTCTTCCTACATGCTTTTTGTATATAGTACCAAAGAGGCGTTTTCCTCTATCATAGAGGAATACTCTATATAATAATCATGGTGGAGGTACAGCAAAAATATCTCTTTGAAATAAGCAGAAAAGCAGATTGCTGAACACAACTTTAATATACTTTTGTAGCCTTCACAAGTATAGGCCAAGTCAAATAAAATGTGTCCTTCACTATGAGCATCCAATTAGTGCTGAGGTTACACAAAGCACTCCAGACCAGACTATTTCCCAAACAAAAATGAATAGGTGAACTGAACCACCTAAACTGGGCTTTACAGGCCAATGGATACTCCACCTCAGACATCAGAAGAGCTGCAAGACCGAGAACAAGCCATGAGGGTAAAGACAAAGATCCACCCAGAGGAAAAGTGTTCTTGCCATACATCAAGGGAGCCACTAACTGCATAGGGAAGCTGATGAGGAAACACAACATACAAACTATCTGCAGACCCACTACAAAAATCCAACAAATGCTACGTTCAGCAAAGGACAAGAGGGATCCTCTCACTTCTGCAGGTGTCTACCTTATACCATGCAGCTATGGACAAGTCTACATAGGGACCACCAAACAGCGCCCAAACACAAATCAAGTAACATGAAAGGCACTGCAGAGTACTTCAACCAGAGAAGTCAGCCATAGCAAAGCACCTGATGAACTAACCTGGACACAGCATATTATTTCAGAACACAAATGCTGGACCACTCTAATAACCACCATGTCACACTACACAGAGAAGCCATTGAAAACTATAAGCATGTGGGCAATTTCAACAAAAAGGAGGAAACCATGAAAATGAACAAAATCTGGCTACCAGTATTTAAAAAACTTTAAAATCATAACAGCAAAACAACACTCTAACACAGGAAAACTCCAGAGAGGAAACAATTGGGGACAGCTAATCACCTCTCAACAAAAAATTCCCCCAGGCACTAACAAGCCACACCAAAAAAAACCCCTGCCAGGACATCAAATGCTAATCAAGGAGGACAGTTGAAACATTCACACCTAGCTCCAACAGACAAGAGTTCTTTGTCCCACTCTGGACATCATTCCACAGATATATAAACCCAATTGTTCTAATTCCAACAGACCTCGCAACCTCTGAGGATGCTTGCCATAGATGCAGGTGAAACGTCAGGAGAGAATACTTCTAGAACATGGCCATATAGCCCGAATAATTGACAACAACCCAAAAATGAATAGTGTTGTGTTCAGATATATGACCTGAAAATGTTTGGTTCAGAATTCCAACGCAGAAATAATAGTCATTGCTCCTGCATTTTTCCAGATTGCAAACCAGTGGTATGAAGCTTTCATTTCTTGAGAGATTTTGGACTTCGGATCCTTGAAGTCCCAGTCAGAATGGGGGCAAAAAATCATGCCTCATAAAGAATCACATATCACTGTTCTGCTAGTTTCAAATTGCCCGTGAGTATCTCCACACTGCAGAATTAATGAAGTTTGACACCATTTAACTGCTATAGCTCTATGCTGTGGAATAATGGGGGATTATGGTTATTTTCTTCTGGGGTGACAAGGGGGTGATTTTGCTTGATTTTCTTGAGGGTGTAATTACATTCCATCACTCGAGAAACAAGGCATTAAAGAAAAGTTGATAGAAACAGCTGAATGCAATCCAGTTACACCAAAATAATGGATAGCCTCACACTTCTGGGGCAATATCACAGATTCTTGTACAAATGGGGTAGTCAGTGATGCTACATTTATCCTATATTCCTGATCTGGTAGCCTCCAACTTCCGCTTGTTCAGTTAGATGAAGGAAAGCCTTCAGGGATGGAGTTTGAATCATGTAGCCAAAGTGGAAGGCACTATCCGTTACTGTAGGAGGGAATGTCCTAAATTATTTTCCCAAAGTCAGTTTGATGTGTGGGTTCAAAGGTGGTGCAAATATAAATACAAAATAGTGTCTACCTTACCTGGTGGACACTTTTTTGAATAATATGTTATAGACAAATAGTTACTTTACACATCAATGTAGTTGCTTATGTCCCATGTTGTTAATAAAGGAGTTATGACTTGACAGGCATTCCTTTTAGTAGCAGGCAAAGAAACTTTGAAGTTCAACCTTTAGATGTCCTGGTAATGAAAGATTGAGATTTCATTTCAATACAGAAATTCAGATCACTGATTTTGTTTTGTTGTTTAGGTTTTAGCTTTGTAATGTTCCATCACAACATGTTCTGTTTCACGGCATTTGTATTGGGACCCCGTACATGATGGGGAGGAGATTGGTGCCTGGCTCATATTTCCTTCCCTTCTGATCATGAAACGTGATGGCTGCAAAAGGAAAAAAAAAGACGTCATATGCTTATTTATTGTGCTTAAAATGCCAAGTAATGATCAGTTTGTTTTCTGTGTGCAACATGTGCTCATTTCTGCAAGAGATCCTAAATTTTCAAAAACATTTCAGCAAATAATATGAGCGTATTGCAATTTCTCTAGAAAAGCTCACACTATAGCTTGGGATATATGCTTACTTTATTTATTTATTTATTTATTTATTTATTTATTATTTCAATTTGCTAAACCACCTTTCCCGAGGCTCAGGGCGGTTTCCAAACATATAAAACACATCGAGATAAAACATTCTAAAAACACCCTAAAAATACCATAACAATCATTTACAGACACATAAAATCGCATAAAAACATACTAATCAGAGCAAAGCTGATTCAAGTAAAACAGTGGCAGCACGGCTAGGCGAGGATTGGCAGTTCAAGCACCGGTCAGACCAAAGCTTGCCTGAACAGCCAGGTCTTGCACGACCTACGGAAGGCCATCAGGTTCCACAGAACCGGGGCAGCCACCGAGAACGCCCTCTGCCGTGTGCTGGAGAGCCTATAAGTTTTCAGTCCTGGGACCTCAAGCATGTTAAGACCCCCTGAGCGCAGTGATCTTCTGGGCACGTATGGGGTAAGTTGCTCCCTCAAGTACACTGGCCCCAAACCATGTAAGGCCTTGAAAGTCAGAACTAACACTTTGAAGGAGACCCGGAATTCATTTGGCAACCAGTGCAGTTCGCGCAGGAGAGGTGTTACATGGGATGTTCTAGTGGCTCCCAGCAGCTGGCGAGCCGCCGCGTTCTGCACCAGTTTGAGTTTCCGGATTTCCGACAAAGGTAGGCCAATGTACAGCGCGTTACAGTAATCGAGCCTCGAGATGAACGTGGATTGGATCACTGTGGCCAGGTCGCGACGGGAGAGATAGGGAGCCAGACGTTTTGCTTGCCGCAGGTGGTAGAAAGCTGTCTTTTCAATCCATTTATACAGTTACTATATGCAGTTTTTGCATACCCCTCTAAATTTGCCTTTTCTTTTAGATTTAGTTAAACATGTCTAGAACATTTAAGACTGGTGTCCAATTTAAGGCTATTTTTGAGGGAAATCTATGTAGGAAGGACATTATATTCTAGAATTGTTGCCAATGTCCAGCTGACTCCCTTCAGCAACTGTGCGCAATTTCCTAGTAAGTTATAGAAAAAGAACCCTATAACGATCTAAGGCCAAGACAAAGTTGCTTTCTTGGTTCATTTTACTTTAGGATCTCTGATAAAGTGAACTCCAGTAGATACACCTTGAAACAGTGGGTTCAAATTGCAAGGAGGAGATTGAGACTAAACATGAGGTAGGATTTCTTAATGGTGAGAGCACTTACTACAGTGGAACAGACTAGTGCTACTTAAGTTATTTAATGTGGGGGACCAGGATTCCTTCCGCTCAGTGTAGCAGGGACTAATATCCTATTTGTATCCATTGGCTGCCACCATTCTTTCCTGGAAACCCCACAAGGAGCAGCAGCTTATGGCCCACAGACTGGTGCCAACACTTTGAGTAGAACTGGAAAAGATTGTCCCAGAAGATGGTAGTCTATTCACCACTGATTTATCTAAACCTCCAGCCGGTAGGCTTCCTTTCTTCTTCTGTATAATTTAAAATGGAAAAATACAGTATGATCTCCCATGTTTACTGGACTGGTATATTTTGTTTGATTTACTCATCTTCAAAATATGTCTTCACTAGGGAGTTTCTAGTTCCCCCTGTATTGTTTCATGGTGTTTTTCGACCAGAGATGTTTAATTAGGTTTCACTTTTATTTGTAATTTCAAATTTCAAATATGCATGCAAAGTCTGGGAATATATCCCCTAAAGGAATGAAGAACATACTATATATTATTGCTGTTTTTATTGTTATTATTATAATTATATATAGGCTGCCCAGTGGCACAGTGGGTTAAACCACTAAGCTGCTGAACTTGCTGACCGAAACACCGGCATTTTGAATCCGGGGAGTGAGGTGAGCTCCCGCTGTTAGGCCCAGCTTCTGCCAACCTAGCAGTTCAAAAACATGTAAATGTAAATGTGAGTAGATCAATAGGTAGCGCTTTGCCGAGAAGGTAATGGTGCTCCATGCAGTCATGCAGGCCACATGACCTAAGAAGTGTCTACGGATAACACCGGCTCTTGGGCTTAGAACAGAGTCAGGGGAAACTTTTAGCTTTACTATTATAAATACTCCATCCTTTCTGGAACTCTAGACCAGTGTTTCCCAACCTTTTTTGAGCCGCGGCACACTTTTTACATTTGCAAAATCCTGGGGCACACCACCAACCAAAATGACACAAAATAACACTCTAACACAGTAATACATATAGTTAATATGTTTTTAAAATGTATTTATACACTCAGTGTAAAACCTGGGCCTGTTTCGATGAACACAACATAGATATCCTGGCAGGAATGGCAGAAAGACACAAACTTCCCACACAGAACTCCCATAACCAAGAGAAAATGCTATAAGAGTTTGGTGGGCATTGACCTTGAGTTTTGGAGTTGTAGTTCACCTATATCCAGAGAGCACTGTGGACTGAAACAATGTTGGATCAGGACCAAACTTGGCATGAATACTCAATATGCCCAAATATGAACGCAGATGGAGTTCAGGGGAAATAGGCCTTGACATTTGGGAGTTGTAGTTGCTGGGATTTATAGTTCCCCTACAATCAAAGAGCATTCTGAACCCCACCAATGATAGAACTGGGCCAAACTTCCCACACAGAACCCCAGGAGGCAAGAGGAGGTCTCTACTTGGGGAAAGGGAGGCGGGCCTTCCCAATGCATGGAGAGGGAGAGACCAAGTAGACAACGGGTGGGAAGGGGGGGGGGTGTTTGTAATTTTGTGCCTTTATTGAGGTAGGTTTCTTAGGGTTTTTATACTTCAACACACTAGACTCTCTCCCCCCCTTCCTGGAGGTTTCACTTTCCCATGGCACACCTGATGATCGCTCACAGCACACTAGTATGCCCTGGCACACTAGTTGGGAAACACTGCTCTAGGCAACTTACAAATATTACCATATTTCTTCAATTGTAAGACACCATCAATTGCAAGACTACTACCTCCACCAACAAAAATACATTATGGAATATGCAGGATATACCTGTGATTCTAAGTCACACTATATTTCAGATATGTTTATATAAGGAAAATGTGCATCTTAGAATTGAAGGAATTATGTAAAACTGTTAAAAAACTTATAAACAGTAAAACAACAAAATGTCATAATTAAAATGGGATTAAAACTACCCATATAATTAAAACATTTAAAAACCCATTAAAAAGCAAATACAAAACCTATGTAAAAATAGCACAAGATTGTAGAGCCCAGGAGGCTCATAATAGTCGATAACAGTTCTTAAGATGGCCTGGAGTTAAGCTATATGTATTGCAACTTTCCAATTTTTGATTTGGCAATTGAGGAGAGCAGCAATAGAATAGGAATAAAGTTATACTATTTCTGCTCTCCAGAAGAATAGAATTATTACTCTCAGCCTACATTTTATACATCTTTTGGGATAACATTTCTAAAACATTGTAATAGTACGCAGTACAACAATCATTACAATTCATCTTGTGTACTTCTCTTCCTTCCCCCCACCTCAACCCCAAAACAAAAATATCATTGAATGCTACAAACATTTTGTGTATTAGATTGTTTATTTTTCTTACTCATTCCAAAGTGTAAATAAACTTAAGAAATAACCTAAGATAATTTGTCATTTAGCCAATAGATTTAACCAATCATGGTAACCATGCAGCTCTCCAGTTGAACTACAACTCCCAAAATTATTCACAACTGACTATGCTGGGGCTCATGGAAGGTAAAGTCCAACAACGTCAGAAGGGGGTGCACTTTGGCCACCCTTCAACTAAAATTTAGCTCAGTTCTCTTATCAGTTCAGGAAATGTGTTTTCTTCTTTTGGCTGCAATACAAATCGAAATGCTCTTTATCTGGCCCATACTCTTAGGCTTAATGCCCATCCCATATGAAGAAATGATTAATAGACTTACTGTACAACTGAATGTTAGCCTGTTTCGCTTGGCAATACTGTTGATAGAGTCAGTTTTTCCTGCAGTAGTACTTTTCATACTTGAGGGACTTAAAACCTTTTATAAATAAGTCAGAAAAATCACAAATTATGTAGATAAGTACAATACATTTTAAAATTCCAGATTAAAAAATACCTGACTTTATAAAATTATGCTCAGAGAACATTCCTAATATGTAAAGTTTGTTGATTTTTTAAAAGTGTTTATTATTTATAACTGCGTAGCAATACTTAGTGGTAGGATAACATGGTGTAGTGGTTTGAGTGTCAGGTTTTAACTTTGGAGACCCAGGTCAAAATCCCTACTCAAAAGTAGAAATCTACTTGGTGACCTTGGGCAAATCACATTATTTTGGCCTCAGGGGAAGGCAGAGACAATAAGTGCCGTGTAAGGGTCACCTTAAAATCTCCATAAATAAATAAATGACTTGAATGTACATAATTGCAAAATCAATATTATTCCCGGTTTACATATGAGCAACTGAGGCCAAAATAAGTCACTTGCTAAGGCACTGTAATGAATGTATGGCTAGAAAAGATTTACACTGGTACTTCAGATACCAAAATTTTCCTACATATTGAATCACAACCCTACATCTTTAAGAATGCCCAAAAGGAAGGGTTAGTTCATTTATCTATACTATAAAGTCATGTAGTTGCAGTTGGAATAGTTGAAGCTGGAAAGTGAAACAGTTGAAACTGTCCCCTATCCACCATATTTCACGGAATCTCTTCAACTTCTGTTTACAGGATATTAAAAAGTCAGAAAAAACCCATAAAATTGACACCATGGGCATGTGTTGAATGAGTTTGTCCAGGGGACTCAAACCAGCCTTGAAAATGCATCTACAGAAGCTATTAGACAACAAACATTTTACTGCAGCCTGTCATCTCAAATTTATTTTAGTTATTTGTATTTTCCCTAAAGTAGGCACGGGCAACTTGTTGCACATGCCCAACCCCATCCTCACAGCAAACAGAATTGCTGCCTCAAATCCAGTGATTCTTTATCTCTATATTTCTGTATAGATTCAAATTCATGATATTCCATCAAACAGTTGTCTAGCAGGCTGTCAGGAGCACAAGTCTCCTGGATATCTCCCTATGTTTCTTTGCCAAATCAAAATGTGTTTCTAGTGTGATTTTGCTAGGACCTGTACATTCAAAGTGTGGAAGTTGAATGGTTTTACAAAGGCAATGCAGCCCTCCATAAGAAGTTGCCCATTACTAATATATAACCTGAAAGAAAAATAAAATAAAGAAGAATCAAATGTATTGCCTTCATGATCACGTATATGGGCTTGCTCCTTTGCATAGCATGAACTTGGGACTTTCTAAGTATTTAGTAGTAATACTGCTTTATTTATTTATTTATTTATTTATTTATTTATTTATTTATTTATTGTTCACTCTTGTATTCCGCTCCTCCCAGCAGGCTCGGGGCGGATAACAATAAAAAATATACGGGTGGCATGTCACTAACAAGTCGACATGTGACCCTACAATTAATACACATAAAAACATAAAACCACATTAAAACAATCTATATCGTCATATACGGGAAGAGAGGACATATGGCATAGTTCTTGGTCCGGTGAGCCTAGTTGAAAGCTAGGCCGAAGAGGGCCGTCTTGCAGGCCCTCCGGAACAGGGCCAGATCCGAGATAGCTCGGGTACTGTCCGGGAGGGCGTTCCAGAGCACCAGTGCCGCCACGGAAAAGGTCCTTTGTCTAGTCGTCGATAAGTGGCAGGAGCGGACTGATGGAACTGACAACAGATTTTGTTCGTCTGAGCGCAGTGATCTCGGGGGAGAGTACAGGGTAAGGCGGTCCCTCAGGTACGCAGGCCCTAGGCCGTGCAAGGCCTTGAAGGTCAGAACCAGCACCTTGAAGGCAATTCGGTACTCGATGGGAAGCCAGTGCAGTTGCCGGAGGGTAGGTGTAATGTGCTCCCTTGCCGGCACTCCTGCCAGCAAGCGAGCGGCGGCATTCTGCACTAGCTTGAGTTTCCGAATTGTCGACAGGGGAAGGCCAACGTAGAGGGCATTACAGTAGTCTAGTCTCGAGATGACCGTCGCTTGGATTACCGTGGCCAGGTCGTCCCTGGACAGGTAGGGCGCCAGTTGCCTAGCCTGCCGGAGGTGATAGAATGACGTCCTGCTGACCACGGAGACCTGGGCCTCCATGGTCAGCGAGGAGTCCAACACAACCCCCAAGCTCTTAACCGACGGCGATGGGTTAAGCCGCTCGCCGTCCAGGGTAGGCAACCGGCACCCACCCAGCCCAGGCCGACCAGGCCACAGGATCTCCGTCTTCGATGGATTCACCTTCAGCCGGCTGGCACGCAGCCAACCAGTCACGGCTTCGAGGCATAGATGGAAACAATCGGGTACGGAGTCCGGCCTGCCGTCCATTCTCAGCAGAAGCTGGGTGTCATCAGCGTACTGATAACACTCCAGACCAAAGTCGCGGGCCAGCTGGGCCAGGGGGCGCATGTAAACGTTGAATAATAAGGGGGAGAGGATGGCCCCCTGGGGGACCCCACAATTAAGTGGGAGTCTTCTGGAGACCTCCCCGCCCCCCTCCACACGTTGTCCCCGGTCCCGGAGGAAGGAGGCCACCCATTGAAGGGCAGTTCCCCCAACCCCGGAAGCGGCTAAACGGTGGGTCAACAGTGCATGATCTACAGTATCAAACGCTGCTGTCAGATCTAACAGGACAAGCAGTGCTGATCCACCCTGGTCCAGCTGGCGGCGAAGTTGGTCTGTAATGGCGACAAGCACGGTCTCCGTCCCAAGCCCAATACGGAAGCCGGACTGGAAGGGATCAAGTCCAGCTGTTTTGCCAAGAAAATCCAATGATACGTTTGCCTTAGGTCAACCATAAATTGAAAATGACTTGAAGGCAGCCAGTTGGTCATAACAGCAAAGACTGTCTCCCTCCCATCAGAGAAGGATCAAGTTGATGATACTTTGCCATGCTCAAATAGGACAGTGGATTTTACCCTGTTTTGGAATAATATAAACACCTTCATAGCTCTTGGTGCTTCCCAATGGTTATGCAGGCCAACGATGGGATTTCCACATTCTAGATCAAGGATCAATGGCTATTAATCAGGTAGTCCCTCCATATTGACATGTTGCAACACTAATGGTGATCAGTGTTTTCTGCTGCTTCCTGACATTTTGTGATATTACACCACAAAACACCACTGTGCTGTAGTATTTTAATAAGCAAAATGTTATTTTCCTTGCTCATTGTCTTGTCTCTCACAAGGGAACTGTGGTTCTGTTGTTTGCCTCAATGGCTACTTTCAATGGCTTCTTACATTGCAGGGGAAAGCAATGTTAATAGATAATCCGAGCAGGTCTAACTTCAGTTATGCAGGATGGACTATTTCACCATTGGAAAACCCATACATGAACTTATTCAGGTCCTGCTTATAAATAGCTTTCTTAATCATCAGGCTGTATAGGAAAGGGAATGTAAAAAGTAAGGAATCACTTCTGTCTAGTAACCACCTGTGTAGCTATTAATAAACCTTACCCTATTACTATCAGATTACTATATTGTCCACTCTTTTATTCTTTGTTTATGTTGTGTGTGTTTTCTGCTCACACCAGCAATGCACAATAAAAAGCATTTCCAACTATTATTCTAAAACAATCTGAAAACTATCATTACCCAGAAGCAGATGAGTTTTTCTGATTGAATAATTTTGTAGGATGTGATTATTTTGGTTCATAAAACATTTCATTACATCCATACATAAAACATTACTACAGCATGCAGTTTACAATAATTTGTTTCAATTTTCTTTTGAGACAATTATTGTACTATTGTACTGTGGAAGCTTCCCCCTCTTATATACACATATAGCAAAATACTGAAAACTGAAACTGTTCTGCCTCCCTTTGGAGTAGCAGCAAAGCAAGAATGTTTGGAGTGGGACTTGGCATGCCTGCAGCTCAGTTGATGCTGCCCTAGCCCTTCTCACTTTACACTCAGCCTGCCTATGTAAAGGAAGCAGCAAACACTCCTCTGATGCTGTAAGCAATATCTACCACCCATTGCAGCTCAGAAACCCCAGCCTGGTTTCTGGACACTTACAACTAGATCTTGATAATTACTCTTATGCACATCCCTCTGCCAGTCTTGGTTTTTCTAGCTACTGTGATTCCTTAACTTCTTGATCTCTGGGCTGCTAATTACTACCTATTACTTATGCGACATCTCTTCTTTCCTAATTAGGACAAATTAAAAGTCGTCTCCATTTTCATTCTTTACAATATGGGGCAGCAGCTAATTTTGGTTAAGTGCATCCTTCTGCAGTCTCCCATTCTTGTGTTAGTGTCATTGCTCATTCCTTTTCTCTTTTTTGTTTCCGAACATGAATTACTCCTCTTATGTGTATCTCCCTCTACATTCTGCCTCGTAGTTTAAGATTCACCGGGGAGGCCCTGCTCTTAGTCCCACTGGCCTTGCAAATGCGTCTGGTGGGGACAAGGGACAGGACCTTCTCTGCGGTGACCCCCCACTTGTGGAATTCACTCCCCAGCGAGATGAGATCGGCATCCTCCCTCCTTTCCTTTAGGAAAAAACTGAAATCGTGGTTTTGGAACCAGGCTTTTGGCTAGCAGGCCCAACGGTACTTTGGACATTGAACTGGACCATATGATTGTTATGATCATAGTAACAGCTATATGACTATATAATTAATATTATTGCTTTAATCTATTGTGAATTTATGGTTTTATATTGTTGTTATATTGTGATATTGTGGCATCAAATTGTTGCCTGTGTTAGCTGCTCTGAGCCCCCCCTCCCCCATGGCAGTTGAGAAGGGCGGGGTAGAAATGTTGTAAATAAATAAACTCAAATTCCTGTGTTTTTTATTCAAAGATAATTCTACTTTTGGAACTTTCCCCCCCAAGACTACATCTAGGAGTTGGAGTTCTGACAGAACATGAATATAGTAGGTTTCCCACCTGCATTTATACCCTTTTACCTGAGAATAAGCAACACTAAATTTATAGTTTCTTCTGAACTAACACATCTTATAAGATTTTAATTATAGATGAATGAAGCTATGTTTAATGCTCATATTTGCTTAAGTTTGCTATATGCTATTTCTACATCAGTTTTATAGTTTAAATACTGCACAAAATATGTATTCTTGTATACATTCAAGTTGATTTATTATTTTGACCAGCACTCTCCTCAATATATACTTTTTGCATACATTATGTATACATTTTATAAGTCATTTTTTCTATTTGCATTTTAATTGGAGAACTGAATCACAGATGTCTGAAAATTGAAGGATAACAGTATATTATAATGTGAATCAAATGAATTTTCTCCATCCTCGATTCTGAGTGAGCTTCAGATTTTATGTTCTTTTCTATAGGCTACATTTCTTTTTGCCTTGAGTCTCTTTGTGAAGAATTTAACTTTTGTACACAGAATAATGTGTTCAAGCAAAAAAATCTATTTCAAATGAAACCTTAAGTATGTGGAAGAGAGAAAGACATTGATTATTTCGGAGGGACTGGAAGTGCTGTTATTTTGACCTAAATGTTGTGTAACCACATGGATATCGTGACTCATCTTCAACTATTCATGCTATCTAAATCTTCCTCAAGAGGGTAGCTGTCCAAACCAATTATCCAACATCATGTACGTGTGACCTCGATTCTCTTTTCCTTAAAATCATATTTGTTCATGTTAAGTTTCTCTTTGTTGCTATTATTTTAATGGTTCTCTTATTCTCTTCAGTGTCGGTATCTTTAATAGCGCTTTGCAGTAAAATATCAAAGAGCTGAGTGATACTTTTAAGGCCAACAGACTGATTACACAGCCTATCAAAAAAAAATCGGCTTTAAGGAATATATGCAGAATAAAGGAATACGTTTTTAATAAACATAAATGAAGTTTAATTGTAATTATACATATATAACTTATTGCTCACTATAACTTTGATGGAGATATAGAACACTATAGGGGAGCCTATAACCAACCAATGTAAGATAACCTTGAGAGGATATTGGGAAGTCTTTGTATATGTACCACTGTACTCCCTTTCCCACCTTCCCTCCTCCTCACGTTTTCTTTCCTCCAATCCCCTCCCCACCCAAACCCGCCCCTTCAATATCCTCCCCTCCCCTACCTTACCCCCCCACACTGTCGTGGATGGATATCTTATCCTCTGTCAATGCACAAATCTCAATAAAGATATTTATATATATGTGATGACGCTCCAACTTCGGTAAGGATCACGCGTAGATAGAAGCACGGTCCAACACGATTTTATTGCAGGTACAACACTTGTAAAGCTAAAGCACCGTCCCGCCACCCAAACACACCTTTTATACCCAAACCCCCCTCCCCTTGCCTATGCAATGTCCAGGCAGGGTTGCACCATATCCGGGTGATTCAGCAAATCCCATAGTCCAAAGGGATGTGACCTCATTAGTCTCTGAGTCAGCATTAATAGCTCATTGTCCAATGTCCAAGTCCAGAAGAGGTTACCTCACTTCCCCTGGAGGCACCTGGAAGTTACATCACTCCCAGACTGACTCAGCATAGTCCTTCAGTAACTAGAGCAAAGGTCACTTTACTTCCCGGGGAACTGGGACAAAGGTCAGCACCACCTCATGGCAGGCTGGAAATCTGAACTTCTTCCAAGCTCAGATTTCCCAGATCTGACATAACGTCCTTCTCCACCGCGTCCTCCCCCTGTAGAAATAAAATACCATTCAGTCCTTGGGTGGAAGGGGTCCCACATATCTCTTCAGAAAACTACAGTGAAAGGTAGGATGAACCTTGCCTAAACTTTTCGGCAAAAGAAGGGTATAAGAGACCTTATTGGCTGCCTTCTCCACCCTAAAAGGCCCAATATACTTCGGGCTTAGTTTCCTAGACGGGCATCCCAACTTTAAATTCTGTGTGGATAACCATACCAGATCACCCTCTGCATACTCCTCCCCTTCCTGTCTTCGCCGATCCCCAAACAGCTTGTATGCCCGTTGCGCCTTTCCCAGAGCTTCCGTTACTTCCCTCCAATCATCCTGCGCCCGTACCTTCCACTCACTCTTCTCCTCCCCCCCAACTCTAATAATTGGGGCAAAGGAGCCACATCCTGGCCGTAAACTATCTCAAAAGGGGACTTTCCCGTGGAAGAATGCACTGAACTGTTATATGCCATTTCCGCATATGGCAACAAGTCCGACCAGTTATTCTGCTCCTTATTACTGAATATACGTAGATACCCCCTAGCGATTTTTGCGCTCTCTCCACGCCCCCATTGCAGCAAGGATGATAAGCGGTCGTAAGACGTCTTTGGGCCCCCAACACCTCTAAAAACCTCTCCCAAAACCGGGCAGTAAACTGAACTCCACGATCGCTAAGAACCTGCTCCGGGCATCCATGCAACCGATACACATGTTGCACATATAGCTCAGCCAACCTCTCTGCCGATGGTAGTTCCCTCAAAGGAACGAAATGAGCCTGCTTTGAAAATAAATCTAGCACGGTCCAGATATATCTGTAACCCCGGCTAGAGGGCAACTCCCCCATGAAATCCGTACTGACATGCGTCCACGGCCGCACTGGAGAAGCCACCACTTGGATCAACCCTTGCGGCTTAGCGGCAGGATCCTTATTCCTAGCGGAATCCTCACAATGCTCTACATACTCCTTTACTTCCGCTCTCATCCCTGGCCACCAATATCGCTTTTTTATGGCCAAAAGTGTCTTCGTGACTCCCCAATGACCAGCAGACTTGTGATCATGATTAAGCTGTAAAACCTTCCTCCTCACACCTTGAGGAATATACACTTTATTACCCATAATCCATAACCCATGCAACAACTTGCATTCACCTTCATGGCTCTGCAACCACTTATCATCTTCATAACCCTTCTGCAACTCCAAACTCCATTCATCTACCACTTCTTCCTCCTTCTTCACCTCTCTCAATGCCTGAGACCTTGTCTGCACTGCCAACCCCCAATGCTTTTGGGTGAACACCTCCTCCGATTTCTCCAAACAATTCTCTCCCACATTGGGATACCGAGACAACGCGTCTGCCACTACATTCTCTTTCCCCTTTATATGCTGCAAGGAGAAATTAAACCGGGAAAAATACTGAGCCCATCTCACCAATTTGGGAGATAGCTTCTGAGGGTTCTTCAAATACTGGAGGTTCTGGTGATCCGTTAACACCACAAAAGGAAAAGCAGCCCCTCCAAAACTGACGCCACGTTTGCAAAGCACATCTCACAGCAAAAGCCTCTTTCTCCCAAACGGGCCACTTCCTTTCCAACTCTCCAAACTTTTTAGAGAAATATGCACACGGCCTCAAATTCCCCTGTTCATCCTTTTGCATCAGCGCCCCTCCATATGCCCAAGCGGAAGCATCACACTGTACAATAAAAGGCTTGTCTACATCTGGATGCATTAACAACGGACCCCGGGTGAAAGCTCTCTTTAATCTCTCAAATGCGGCTTGACACTCCTTATTCCAATCTAACTTAGCACCCGGGGATCTGGTCTTCTTTGACTCCCCCTTTCCCTTAGTCTTTAACAACTCCGTGAGCGGGAGAGTTATAGCTGAAAATCCAGGTATAAATGTACGATAGAAATTTGCCAACCCCAAGAAAGCTTGCAACTGCCTACGGGTTTGCGGAGCCTCCCAGCTCAACACATCCTCCACTTTAGCGGGATCCATAGCCACTCCACTCTCACTAATCCTATAACCCAAAAAATCAATCTGACTCTTCCCAAACTCACACTTACTCAATTTCACATACAAACTAGCTTGCCTCAACCTCTCCAACACCTCTCGAACCAACTGAACATGCTCTTCTCTGGTGCGTGTTACAATCACAATGTCATCCAAATACACAAAAAACCCCTTATATAAAAATACTGCATGAAAATACCGGGAGCTCCTGCCAAACCGAATGGCATCACGGTCCATTCGTACAGCCCGAGGGGGCAGGAGAAAGCAGTCTTCCATTGATCACTTTTTTTCACCCGCACCATATGGAACGCATCTATCAAGTCCAATTTGGTGAAAAACCTACCGCCCCCTAGCTGGCCCAACAGATCCTTAATCAAAGGCAAGGGATAACAATTTGTAGTGCTAATAGCATTCAACCCCCGATAATCGATACATAATCGCAACCTTCCATCCTTTTTCTCCCGAAACAAAGCTGGGGCCGCCATAGGGGATTCAGACCTTTGAATAAACCCCTTCTCCAAATATCCATCAATCTGTTCCCTCAATGCCACCTTCTCTTGCACAGTCATAGCATATATTTTCGGTTTGGTAAAATAGCCCCTCCTTAACCTCTATGCTACACTGTACATTGCGAAAAGGGGGGAAGACTCTGGGCCAATATAGGGTTAAACACATCTGCGTAATCCCAATACTCAACAGGCACCCCCTGTACCTCACCCAGAACCCCTTTCCCCATATTAGGCTCGCATTGCACCTTCCCAGTCTTCCAATCAATTTTGGGGTTTACTTGCTCTAACCAAGGCAGTCCTAAAACCACTTCATGACCTTTAATGGGAGCCACCACAAAGTCTATACCTCCTTCCCAAGGTCCCACCCGACCTTTTAAATCTTTAGTGCCCAAAGAAAATGGTCCACCCTCAATAGATGACCCATCTAACTGAGTAAAAGTTACAGATGTTGCCAGGGTTTTCGTCCCCCCCCCAAATCACCCACTAACTTAGGGGACATGATATTTTCCGAACACCCACAATCGACCAATTCATTTTTCTCAATAATCTCCTTCCCTTTAAATAAACCCAGGGTGCATTGTACACTTGGGGGACTCACCCCAACACTTTTCGAATCGGTATTGTCTACAAAAGCCGCCCTAGCAGATGCCACCTTGAGTGGATCCGAACGGATTGGATCCAACACCTGCTTCTGCCGGCACTGGGACGCAAAATGGCCCAGCTGAGAGCAGACAAAACAAAGGCCACGTCCCATCATGGGTTTCTTCATAGTGCCAGTTCTGCTATCGCCACCACCACGTCGAGGCTCTCCTCCTCGGAATCGACCCTCAGGAAAACCCCGTCCCGGAACTCTGGACTTTGTCGACTGGAACCGTCGTCGCTGCACCTGGGCCAAAATCCCCTCCACGCTGCCAGCTAACTGGATCCAACCATCCACATTTCCTGGATCACCTCGGTGCAGGCACCACTCCAAGATTTCCTTCCGCAGGCCATCTTTAAATAGTTCAAGCAATGTAGCCTGGGACCACTCGGCAACTTTGCCAGCCAATCCCATAAATTCTTCTGCATACTCTGTAACCGATCTGGGTCCTTGGGATAGACAGCGCAGTGCTTCCTTCGCCTTTATCCTCTCCAGAGGATCACGGAAGCGGTTTCGAATAGCTTGCAAGAAGGCCCGGACCGATGTTAAACATGGATCTCGACGGTCATGGCACTGCACATACCATTCAGCGGCCCTTCCTTTAAACACTCCTCCAATGGCTCGAACTCGGCTACCATCGCTGGGGTAAAGATGACCATAGTCCTCCATATGATCTCTCACTGCGGCGATAAAGAAAGCCACTTTGCAAGCTTCCCCTTCAAATTCCACCCTCAGAGGTTCTTTCTTCAATCGTCCTCCAAACTCTTGAGATTGCACTCTCCTCCCCTGAGGGGCCTCTAGCCTTGAGACTCCCCTTCCCATCCCTGCCGACTGCAGGGGCCGGCTCACCGGGACCGGATTCACCTCCTCTGACGCAAGATGACCACCATCCGCCCACACTCCCATGGGAGATCTAGGACGTTCAGCTGCTGACGGTTCGCCATCCATCCACGAATAAAAAGTGAAGTCTCCTCCTCCAGGGGCACTCCATGCCGAATCCCTTGGCTCTCTCCTGGGCATAGCCTGGGACATCCTTCTCATGGTATGCTCCATCGCATCCGTTCTACACCTCATCACCGCCAATTCCGATAGCGGTTCAGGTTCCGTGGTCTCACTACCACACTCCGCCAGGTCCACCTGAGCTGGGGCACTCCTCCCCTCAGCTTCTCTGGTCCTGCACTCCACTGGATCCACCTGAGCTGGCCCTTCTTTCAGCACAGCTTCTCTGGTTCCTCCGGCCATCCGGACTGCCGCCTGAATGGGGCCTCGCTGCCTCATTCCTCTCAAAGCGCTCACCTGAGCGTCCCACAATCTCTCCGCTTCTCGGAGCTCGTCCATCTGGGCTGACGCACCTCCTGCCGTCACTTCCCTGGACTCATCCGGGAACCCCACTTGGTCAATGGTAGTCCACTCCCAATCCATGGTTCTCCGGACCTCTTCAGGAGCAATATTCCACATATCGATATACTCCTCTTCCTTCCAAGCCAACCTCTCCATTGCTGGGAAAGTTGATTGGGGCTTTAGCTTCTGTGATGACGCTCCAACCGGTAAGGATCACGCGTAGATAGAAGCACGGTCCAACACGATTTTATTGCAGGTACAACACTTGTAAAGCTAAAGCACCGTCCGCCACCCAAACACACCTTTTATACCCAAACCCCCTCCCTTGCCCATGCAATGTCCAGGCAGGGTTGCACCATATCCGGGTGATTCAGCAAATCCCATAGTCCAAAGGGATGTGACCTCATTAGTCTCTGAGTCAGCATTAATAGCTCATTGTCCAATGTCCAAGTCCAGAAGAGGTTACCTCACTTCCCCTGGAGGCACCTGGAAGTTACATCACTCCCAGACTGACTCAGCATAGTCCTTCAGTAACTAGAGCAAAGGTCACTTTACTTCCCGGGGAACTGGGACAAAGGCCAGCACCACCTCATGGCAGGCTGGAAATCTGAACTTCTTCCAAGCTCAGATTTCCCAGATCTGACATATATATATATATATATATATATATATAAGTTTCTAAGATATGGTTGTCATGATTATCTATGGATGAGTAGATAACAAATGATAGATGGCATATGTTCTGAGTCTCAAAAACTAGAGCTGATAGGGGAACGCTGGTGCCAATTTTGGAATCAGCAGGTAGAATATACCCAGAAACAGAGCTAACATTTGAGGCACTAAAATGTGTGTTGGCCAGTGATATAGCATGAACTTTTTTAAAGCAATAGCATGAGCACTTATATGTGTTATCAGCATCTCTTATGTTGAACCTGTCTGTTTGCAATGCTATCTTAACACAGGGGTATACTGGCTATTGGCCCGGGGACACCACAAGCTTAGAGGCTCCTTGTGTGTGTATGTGTATATGTACACAAACACACACATATACTGTATATATATATCAGTATTAAACACTAATTTTCTGATCAACATTCATATCATTTGTTAACTTGATAGAAAGCAAAACATTGCGACTTGTAATGGAGAGTTGGCATGTTTGCATTCTTGAGAGAAACTTTACCCTTTAAATTGCTTGCAATGTTTTGGAAGTAGAATATTGTAATGGATTCACGGGAGACAACTAATGTCTGGGGACAATTGTTCAAAGTTCACATTATATTGTCCCAATGTTTGCATTAATTAATCTTTGTTGTACAGTATCTGTTTAAAATGTAAAAAATACTGATTTTATTGGAGGTACCAATAAGTTTGTTGTATTTATCATTAACATTTTAATTGATGTGAGTGGTTGTATAGACAGGGCCAAGTGTACTGCTTTGCCTGGGGGCCTATAATGCTGTTAATTGGAATTTTTGTTTGTATCACTATGAAGCACCATAAACCCTGATAGTGCCCTTCTTCCAAAGGAAACTAAACCTTGATAACAACTTTACGAAGGTGACCATAATGGTGCCAAAAACATAAATGTATTTTAAATTCAAAAACATCTTAAGGTTGTGAGGTTTATGTCTTCAAGAAGCAGGTTTTAATAAAACAGAACTTACCCATTTTGATACCTAACTAAAATAGCTGAAATGCAATTCTGTCTCAATTTACTCTCATTTAAAGCTGCCCCTGACATTAACTGATATATTGGTGATTTCAAAGGGCGCAGTGGGGAATAACAGAAGCAAAACCTTGAAGGTTTTATAGTTTCTTTGATGGCAAGTGTAACACAATTTTCTTGAACCAATAAACTAGAAATGGAAAGAATGTCAGATGCTATAAATTGTGTAGAGAAAATGGCATATGAAAGTCCCATAAGAACCATGCTGGGTCAAATAAAAGGACTATTTAGTCTAGCATTTTGTCCCCACACTAGGAAGCTCACAAACTACATTAGTACAACTCTGCTGTCCTGCAGTTCCTAGAAAGTGCTATTGAGATGCATTCTGACTCTGATAATGGAAAATCTGAATTGTAATAATTATCTAAATGTCAAAGTGTGTATTTTGGTTGGCTGATTTGTGCCACAAAGGTTTGATAGATCTGGCTCAAACTCAGCACACATACCCATGATTACTCCACTTATAATATATATATATATATATATATATATATATATATATATATATATATATATATATATATAAGTTGAGTAATAAAATAATTGCAGAATTACAACTACAAAATCAACCCCTTTGAAACCAGAGCCAAGGGAAAGAATGAACAAAGCACCAAATCAGGAACAAAGCTAAGGGGGTGGTTGAGGGAATGAAGAGGATTAGTTGCTGCTAGGTGTCATGGCCCTCTTTCACACATGTGTTGTTTGAGGGCTAGAGTGCTCAGAGATGGAACGAACCCTGTGATTGTGTGGCTGCGGTGGGTGGCCTGAGCTGCTTTCTAGGTCTTGCTTGAGACACAAGAGGACTCCCTGATAGAAAATGGTAGGAAAGCAAGGAAGACATCTTTGCCAGCATAATTTTAGCTTAGAATAAGTTGATTATGTCCACCACCTACCTGCCTACCACTAGGGAAAGGGGGAAGGAAGGAAATAAGGCAGGCAGGCAGGAAGGTATATGAGGCAGAAGAAGGAAGGAAAGTAAGAAAGGACTAAAAGGGAGGAGGGAGGGGAGAAAAAGAAGGGAAGGAAATTATGAAACAAATCAGGGAGGAGGCAGGGAGGGAAGAAAGAAAGAAGAGAGGACGAAGAAAATAAGTTTTTATTCCTTTTTTGTTTGAATGCTTGTGTATTTTACATATTGCTACTAATAAATGAGAAAATCTTGGAAATGTATATTATCTTAAAAATCATATATTTTTAAAAATAGAAATGAAAGGGTTTTTTTAATGAAACATGTTGTGCCCCTATATATTCTGTTATTACAGTGTATGTGTGGATCTATATATCTTATAAGGAGTTGGTTTAACCTCTGGTTTACTAGTAAAACTGGATTACTGTGTTGCGAAATGATGCATGTCTCAAAACTGTATCACCAACATGGATTGTTTGGAAAGCTCTGCTCTAAATCTTTCATAACAGTCCCTGAAAATCTTCTTTAAAAGACTGGAAAATGCTCCAGAATAGTGTGGCAGGTATTGCCTCCTCTTCTTCCTCCCCTTTCCATGACTCAGATTCCTTTTTGAGCTGCACTTTCTTGTGTTCACCTGGTCTTCTTCTGATTCTCATGTTTTAGATGGAAGGCTGCAGCTGAAGGATTGAGGCATTTGCTAAGGTGAACTTGGAAGGAGGGACTCCCTTAGTCATGGCCCAGTCTCCAAACATACAACAAGGAGATGCCACAATGCAGAAATATCTCCTGGAGGCATGCATGGGAGCAAAGCAACACAAATATAAGAGGAGACTAGTTCACTTCAGGTATGACAAACTAAAGTTTGAAATGTTCTTAAAAGGATCAAACTTGCCACTAACAATTCAGTGCTACGCAGCATTACTAGAGATTCAGTAGGGCTTGTCAACTCTTTAGGGAATCAGATCTTAAGGATGTAAAGTAAACTTTCCTGAGAATAAGCCTTGTTGTCGTCCTCTTCCAAGCCGGGCTCAGGAGAGCCTCATCATTGCTCTCCTCCAGGCTGGGCCAAGGAGGCCCTCATCATCACCCTCTTCTGAGCCGGACCCAGGAGGGTCTCATCATCGCCCTCCAGCAGGCCGCCATGGCTCCAGTTGATTTGTTCTTTGTTCATTTTGGCATTGAATGTTTACCACCCTGTTACTTTGTTGTAAACTACCCTGAGTCCCTTTGGGGAAATAGGGCGGTATATATAAATAAAGTATTATTATTATTCATCTACTAACAAGACCTTTGAATGAAGATGTGTTGCATTGTGGTTTAAATTCAGCTCAGTAGTTTTTTTTTTAGAGTCAGTTTAGTTTGACATTAATGTACTGGATGTAGATAGTTTATGGTCCACATTTAATACCTTATCACAAATCACAGGTTACTAGCTGTAAGAGTAATGTGATCTTAAATGAGTCATACCAGAAGATTCAGATTAAGGGGTGGAAACCAGTGTATAAGGAATTTCGGTAAATTTTCCTTTAAAAGTTAAATTAGATTAAATTAAAATTGAGCACATGGTAGCAATTCACAATTTGGCTTTTTTAATTGCTTAATTTTAATGCTTCTTTCTTTATAAAACTTCCAATGTATCAGGTAATTTTGAACTCACCCTATATATAGGTATAGAGCCAAATACAATACCGGCATCTTTGTTTCCAGATTTGAAACTTTCCAGCGGCTGTTTGTTAATCTGTGAAACAAAAATAATACGGTCAACATAGTTTCAGCTCCATAAAAGGAACTATCAGCCCCTCCCAGTTGTACAGTGCTTAGCCTATTATTTTAGCTTGTATTAACATTTCTGGGCAATACTCTTGTGGTTATATGAGCATAAACTTCTACTGGCAAATGGGGAGGAATGTCATGATTTTTAAAAATTCTATTCAGTTGAGCTGTAATGTTTTCCCAAAAATACACATGTATTTTAGCAGTGTGAAAATACAAGGGATCTAAAGTAGAAAGTGAATTTTAGTACCTTTGGAGAAGCTAAGGCTTTGAAAAATTTGAAATCATATTCAACTTCTGATGGACCAGGTTTTTTCAAGGATAAAGAACTTCTGGTTAGAGTCTTCCACCTGTTAAAAAAAGAAACATGGGTCAAGTGACAAAAGCAAGTCGAAAATTTCAGTGCCATAATTAACATCTGTATTCAAATAAACCTCACTTTTAAGTTGAGGGTAAGCTGGGGGCAAAACTATAGATTAAAAAATTACCCATGGATAGGTCAAAGGTCATTCTACATGAATTATTCCACTGCTATTTCCTCACCCAAACATTTAAAAAGGCCAGAAGAGGCACTAGAGTGGAAGAGAAAGGTGGGCAGTGCATCTTTAATTTATTCATTTAAAGTATTTATATATCACTATTCTCATCCCTGGGGGGAGGGGGGGGACTCAAAGTGGTTTACACAGAATTTCTCCTGTGAAGTACTAAGCTCTTGTTTTTTGTCATTCTACTCAAAGTAGAAGATGGTTATTTTTAATAAGAGTTAAGTTACTGTACTCATAGTGAAACGTGAAAAAGTCAAATCCAGTTTTTGATGGGGTTGATTTACTGACTAAAATTTCGAGACATATATGAGTATATATGAAAAATAATATACAATTGATTTGAATATTATTATCTATTAAATACAGATTTTTAAATGACATATTTGAGTATTTTCTCCCATGAGAAGTAAGTGAAGGAGAATGCAATAAAGTCACCTTGGCCATCAACAATTAATGCGGGAGGAGTACTGTCATTTTATCTCTTTTGTCATTAAATTGAAAGACTGTAGAAAAACTAGTAGTTATATATCTTTAAAATAACAGCAGCTTCCTTGTGTTCCACAAGATAGGATTTACAAGTCAGCATAACCCACACCTTTATTGAAACATATTATCCTTCATAAATAAATTTGACTGGATTTTAGAACATTTGTCATACACCATCACTTCATTTTGTTCAATACTGTCAAAGCAATAACCTGGGTGCTTTTTCTACATGCACATCCTTCTTCCATTTTCACAAGGACACAAGAGCATCCATTCATCCCAAATCAATCTAACACGGCATTGCTCACAAAAAATAACTGCAGGACAACCTTGAGACTCTTATCGTGAAAATATTTCATCTGTAGACTCAGAGATTGCCATGCTGAGTCATCAAAAGAAGACAACCATTTTTGTTGTTTATAACAGCAGGTGACATTAAGGTGAGTAGAGGAAAACAATGACAATTTCACCTTCAAATTGTGATCCAGTAAAATCAGAGGGAGTTGGTGCAGTAACCGAGAAGATGGATGGTGGAAGCAGTAGTTCAACCAACTGCAACCAAATTGAGCTTTTTAATTAACATATGAGAACGATGGAGAATAAAAGTAAGAATAACTGGATATGTTGCAAGTTCTACTGGATACCTTGTAATATTTGTAAACCCGCCAATGAACTGGCAAATCAACTGAAAAGTTTGCTTTGCAGTACCACGTTGCTAACACTGCTTTTTGCACATGGTAATATTTTAGCATTTAATGAGTGGTAGTGGATCTTTGTGAAATATGTGGTGTATTTGATACCTTGACATGAGATGCCTTGGTTTCTCATACTGCCAACCATATCATCTGGGACTGTCTCTATTACAGGGATATGATCGTAGATTTTATATTTTTAATGGAAAAAAGAGTTCCTATGAGCAGTTTAGGAGTTAGACTTTAAGAACATAAGAAGAGCCATGCTGAATCGGACCTCAGCCCATCTAGTCCAGCATTCTGTATCACACAGTGGCCCACCAGTTGTACATGGGGATCTCGAGCAGAAGGGAGGCCAAAACCCTGACCTGCTCCCGACCCCCCACAACCAGTACCCGGGGAAATCCTGCCTACCTCAACCAACTCCGAGGTGGCCTCCTGGTCTGTCTGCTCTTTGGCATTTCTACCAGCTAACAGTATAGCATGTTTATAATTATTTAATAATCTCACCAAACTGGGTGAATTTAGCATCCTAGGATGCTTTCACCCCATCTAAAGGATGAAGCCCCATGCTGACCATCAAGTCCCATGCTGGCCACAACTTTGTGTGACTTCCAGCATAGGCTCTACCCCCCAACTGGGGTGAAAGTGTCCAGTGGAGTCAGCAAGGGTCCTCTCTGGAAGGGTGACGCTTCCCCGTGAAATGGGGAAAGGATCATTGAGAGGGAGCTGTGTACAGGCGATAGATTCACCCCACTTCCTCTCTTTATTTGCCAGGCAAAGTGATGCCAGGCAAAGTGGGATGCTTTGTGATGAGGCCCTAAGTTCCATAAGGTTCCCATTTTCCCTTTAACAATGCCAGTAGATAGCAATATTAATGCATTTGGGTCTTATTATATTATTGAACCAAAGAGGAAAAGAATGCAAAAGAGGAAGAGATTAGGGAGTGAAACACAATAAACAAGCAAAAGTAACAAAGGTCAAAACACTACAGTATTCCAGCTATAAGGGAGAAAGAAAGGAGGTCTTCACAAGCCACACTAATTCACCCCCCAAAAGATTTTAGTCAAATGTTCCCATGCAGTTTTTGAAAATGGTAATTAAGGGATTTGCATGGAAAGATAATTGCTGACCTCTAATACTGATTGGTTATGTTGCTCTGCCTCTTTGTACAGATATCATCCAGAGGATTTTGTGAAATCTGTGAGTAAAATTCAGATTGAGAGCAGCCTTCCATGCTGGGGGAATGTCCTTAGAGATCAGTTTCCAAAGAAACAATAGATTTACAATCTAATGTAGAAGAAGAGAAGGTGTGAAATCTTACCTTTGTCTGTCAAGGACTAGGGGATATTCATACTTCTGCTTTTTCTCCATATATTTGCTGTCATCTCTTATTGTGAAGGGATGTTCATTTATATCACAGGGCAAAATATCAGTAGGTTGAGAAATGTCAAACAATCTGCGCTGACCAAAATAACCAAAGTAATGTCCATCAGGTGAATGCCAAAGCCTTTGGGTGAAAAGAGTCAAAGAAAAAAACTTTTAAATCATCACGTCAAAAAGCTCAGCCTAGGAAAACAGTTTTAGAGAATACAAATTTCAGAATGTCTGAATATCATGGCCAGTGGCCATATTGAATTGGAAATACTGGGAAATACAGTCCAAAATAACAAATTCTCCAGGCTGTGCCCAATACTAATGTTCTATTTAAAACAAAAAACAAACACAGCCCCCCCACAACGGAGCATTTTACAACAAAATATCAAGAGCTGGTGCACAAGCTGACTGCCATTATGCACCCACTTATGCACCCACTATGTTTTCCTAGCATATGAATGCTTTTTCCTCATACAATTAGATTGTCCATCGTATTTGCCATGTTTAGAAACCACACTCAGACTTGCTACCATTTTTGTGCTGCTGCAGCACAGGCTTTCCCAGGGTTATCGTCAAAAACATTTAAAATTTGTTTCCAGCACTGAGCATAATGATGTGATGACTGTGGCAGACATAACTGCCCTGTCCATTACCTGGAAATTAAATTCTATACCTTGGATACATTGGAACATTGAAAGCAATGGTTGCAGCAGCCAAAACCATACAATATAGCCAATAAAAGTTTCCCAAGAATCCAAGGGTGGACTAGCTCACAATTGCAAGAAGGAGCATTTGGATATTGCTGTGTCAAGTTCATCCTCACTTATTTTGTGCCCATATTTGCAGTTTTCCATACAATCACACTGAGGTGATTCATGCCCTTATGCAAAACTGAAATTGAGTTTAGTCGGGCAGAAAAAGTAACACTGGCGTATTATATGCAAAAGATCCAATTCCAAGTCAATGCTTGCAGCTAACGATGACTAACCTCACAGAACAGTCTACAGAAGCAGTCACTACCAGGTTTCTTTCTTCATTGAAGAAGAGGTCAACTATTTTGATGGAATGAGCTCGCCAGCAAATTTGTTGCTTTACACGCTGGGAAGGCAGGGAGGGAAGAATCAGTCAAAGATATGTCATCAAGTTTTGGCATCTTACAGCTATTGCGAAACTCTGAAATCCAGGGTTGACATCAAAAGTAGAGAGTATGAATAAATGTACCAGGCTAAGCCTCATTTATGTATATAACTTATCCTGATTCAAATAAATCAGCCAGTCAAAATAATGAAATCTTTCCAGCAGAACCCTTGAAAATTGCAACAGAAATTTGAACTGAAGCACTGTACAGATTTTTTTTAAAGAATAGATGATCTTTATTAAAGTAGTTTTCCATTGAAATAAACATTTGTTTTAAAAAAGGAGAGAGGATTGTGTGGGGAGGGAATTACTTGTAGGATGGCAGGGAAGAGAAAGGGCCAGAGAACTGGGAAGGGTTGGTCTAAGGGTATAAAGGGAATGGAAAGGGGTAGGTTATTGTGGCTACGGGCTATTTGGGGGGGGGGGGAGGAGAAAAATGTAGTCTGTCTTCCAATTTCATCATTGTGGCTTTAAAACTGTCATTTAGATAGATAGGGTAGATTAGATAGATAGATAGATAGATTAGATAGATTAGATAGATAGATAGATAGATATAACCTTATTTGTTCCTCCACTTCTTTGGAGTTCGAGGTGGTTCCATAATATTTTTTCTTATTTCTTTTATATCTTCAAGTTTATTTTATTTTCCTTTGGATATTCTTTGAATAAAGTCCATTTCTATTATTTTTACGTATCTGTCTTGTGATTTTACTACTAAAAATGTCAATTTATTGATGCTCATAAAAACCTTGCTGCCACCGTCCAAGCTTGCTAGGCCCCGGCAGACAAACGTTTGGTTTAAAGGGTGAAGCCAGTTCTGTGCATGCTGCGCTCCACCAGAAAAATCCATTGCACAGGCTCAAAGGACACATCCAACCTCCGAAAAAGCATCTAGAAAGCGTGAGATGAGTCCTTCCTAAGTATCTTCGTTCGGGAAGTCATGCCAGAGAAAGAGAGAGAGAGAGAGAGTAATGTCCAATATTTTAATTTTCCATTGCTCTCTGGTTGGTGTCTCACTTTGTTTCCAAGATCTCTCATACACCAATCTCGCTGCCATCGTTGTGTCAAGTAGTTGAATATTTTATCTTTATTTGTGTCCCAATCTATATTCATTAAACCTAATAAGAAATGATATGGTTTAAATTGGATTTTTGTTTCAAAATCGTTTGACAAATTTTATGTATCTCTTTCCAGTAGACTTTTGCTCTTTCATAGGACCACCACATGTGGATAAAGGTATACCTTCTTGTTTTCCACATTTCCAACATTTATTATTCATATGTTTGTAAAATTCGTAAAATGACGTTTATTTATTTATTATTTATTTATTTATTTATTTATTTATTCGGGTTTCTATGCCGCCGACTCCCGAAGGCTCGCGGCGGCTTACAAGAGCCGAAGGCACAATAAAATACAGAAGGTTAAGAACAATTAAAAACAAGCAACACCGTAAAAACAACAGCACAGTTGAGGTAGTGGCACAACCAAGACGCATGGGCCTACCCATCGAAGGCCTGCCTAAACAAATAGGTTTTACAAGCCCGCCTGAACGGGAGCAGGTCCTTCATTGCCCGGGTGTCAGCCGGGAGGGCGTTCCACAGCGTGGGAGCTATGACAGAAAACACCCTCTGGCAGGTGGATGTCAGCCGTGACAGCTTCGCCGAAGGTACCTCCAAGAAGTTAGCATCCTCGGACCGCAGTGATCTCAGAGGGCAATATGGAGTGAGACGGTCCCTCAGATACGCTGGCCCCAGGCCGTGCAAGGCCTTAAAGGTGAGAACCAACACTTTGAAGGTGATCCGGTGCTCAATTGGCAGCCAGTGCAGGTCCTGCAAAACAGGTGTTATATGGCAACCTGCTGGAGAGCCAGACAGGAGCCAGGCGGCAGTGTTCTGCACCAGCTTGAGCTTCCGGATCGCCGACAAAGGAAGGCCAACGTAGAGCGCGTTGCAGTAATCTAGTCTTGAGATGACCGTGGCTTGGATCACCGTGGCGAGGTTGTTCCGGGAAAGATAGGGGGCCAGCCTCCTTGCCTGTTGGAGATGGAAAAAGGCCACCTTGCTGACCGCAGAGACCTGGGCCTCCATGGTCAGCTGAGAGTCCAGATGGACTCCCAGGCTCTTCACGGAAGACGATGAGCATAACGCCACACCGTCCAGGGTCGGAAGCTGGGCATCTACCCCACCCGGGCGGCCCAGCCACAAGATCTCCGTCTTCGCCGGATTCACCCTTAACCTACTAGCTCGCAGCCATCCAGTAACGGCTTCGAGGCAGTGCTGAAATTATCGGGGACGGATCCGGCCTGCCCTCCATCCTCAGAATGAGCTGGGTATCATCCGCATATTGGTGACACTCCAGCCCATAACTCCGCACCAGCTGTGCAAGCAGCTGCATGTAGATGTTAAATAACAGAGGGGAGAGGATGGCCCCCTGCGGAACTGCACAAAATAATGAGGAGCCCTCGGAGACCACCCCGCTGGTGGAGGAAGGAGGTCAGCCTTTTTAGGGCTGTCCCCCTCACTCCAGCCATGGCCAGGCGGTGGGTCAATAGATTGTGGTCGACCGTGTCAAACGCTGCCGTGAGGTCCAATAACACGAGCAGCGCAGACCCGCCTTGGTCAAGCTGGCAGCGGAGTTGGTCTGTGATGGAGACCAGAACCGTCTCCGCCCCGTGCCCCGAACGGAAGCCGGACTGGAAGGGGTCTAGCCATGTTGCATCATCTAGGAAGGACTGCAGCTGCTCCATTACTGCCCTCTCAACTACCTTGCCCAGGTTGTGCCATTGCAGGCCACCTTGAGTCCCCCTGTCGGGGTAGAGAAGGGTGGGTTCAAGTATGGCAAATAATAATTTGGATAGTTTATGAGGTGTAATGTGCCATCATTGGTACTGCATTTTAGTCAATTTTCTTTCATATCATATAAATACGTATAATTCAATTTCTTGTCCCACATCTTCTCCCATTCTTCTAACTGGGCAAAGAATATAGGCAGAACAATAATGATGGAAGAATGGCAGAAATACTTTAAATAAAACAAAGGCTGGTCCATTCATTTAGGATGAAACTGATTTTTTTGGGTAGAAACCCAGGTTTGGGAACTGGCCAATGTAATATATAGTACAAGCCCTTTACCCATATACTCGATATCCACCAGTTTTGGGAGAGTATTGCCTCCAAAAATATTTTCTCCCAGAAGCTCTTATGGTTTTTTTTAAAGTTCTGCACTGTGATATTATGGCATGCTTCTGGTTCAAGTGTAGTGAATATACTGGGGTCACTATTATCCATGGTTGCAGGTATCCATTGAGTGCCTTGGAATGTCTCTCCTGAGGATATGGGGGCCCTAATGTAGTTCAAAAATGAACATAAAAGTCTATTTTGCTCTTCTACATTTTTCTTATGATAGGTCTGTTGCACTCATCAAACAGCTGTGAAATATCGAAGGCTAGAGAAATCACTAATGTAAAAGGCTTTATTAAATATGATGACATAAGAAAAAGGACCACACCATTCCACTGTTTCTGGGGGTTCCCAATATACAACAAATGACCTAGTAGCCCCAAGGTTCTCCAAGTAAATGAGTCCTTCCTTACTGTGGGCACGAAATTGGTACCACAAAGTTGCAGCTTGTTAAACATGGCAATCCCTTTTCTCGCTCATGTTTTGAGAGTGAAGGAGAGGAGAATGAAAGTTGCAGTTAGTGTGAACCATCATATCTTTGGAATGCTTTTCTTCAAGTTGAAATGTTAAATCTCTGTTTCTAAACCCTGCCCTCTAATACTTAAGGTAACAGTTTGAACCCCTTTGCAAGCTAATGCATGACGCCTTTGAACAATATTGACACTTGGTTATTGACTGGGCTAGTTATAGAGAATCACTGGCTTCCTTGTGACCACAACTTAATTCTGCTACTAACATACATCTGGGCACAATTGACAGTACTGATTACAATCCATAAAACCATACAGAATTTGGGCTAATGGCACCTGAAACACCATATTCTTTCTTAGGAGTACATCTGGGTTTTTAATATTTTTAATTTGGACCTTCCCTTGGTACCATCATCCTTTAGTGCATGCTTCATGGGAATGCAAGAGGGGCTATCTCACTGAACTATGAAACTCTACCAAATGTGCCTAACTGATCTCTTCCTACTTGCCATTCAATCAGCAGGCAATGACTTTCCCATTTAGTCAATTCTTGGAATTTAAACTTCTCAACTCTGGTGGGAAATTTATCACAGGGATTTCTTGATGAGATTTCTTCAGGGAGAATATGCCTTCCTCTGAGACTGACAGAGAGTGACAAAGAGTCATCCAGTGAGTTTCCATAGCCAAGTGGAAAATTGAAGCTCTGTTCTCTAGAGTCATATCTAAACCACTTTGCTAAACATCCTAAGTAGATGTTACATACTTTAAAATAAAATACTGCTTTCTAGATTCCTCACCTTTTTGACATCTCGCGGATCTTCTAAAAACCTGCCCACACTCCATCGGATAACATGCCCCTCTGTAAGAGAAATACCCAAATGAAAACAGCATTTTCCCATACCATAAAACTGGTCCAGGATCAGCCCAGTGCAAAGTTCATGTTATTTTGCAAATAATGACCAGAACAAGTGTTAGGACAGCAATCAAATTTTATGAACTGAAATCAAATCTTGATGGTTAAATAACAGATTGTTCTGACTAGAAAGGATTTATCCAATATGCCGAATTTCATCCCCTAAATAAGTCTAGAATTTTAGATATTCCCTTGAAAACTCAGATTTAAACCTGGAGTGGACCCATATCCCCAAATATATGGGTCACCATCCACCACTGTACATAATCATACATAAACAGGTAGCATAGCTGTCTATTTGACCATGCCTCAGGGAGATGTAATTTGCAGCACATTCCCTATGCAAGAATATTGAGCTAAAAGGAATAATGTGACATTTCACAAATGGCAATGTACTTATTTTCCCCTCTAGACCCATATTGCTAAAATATAAGCTGTTAGCAGTAAGTGGATCTTTTCCCCTTGAATAGAAAATTTTCCATTGTTTTCAAATGAGATAAACACCAGCATTCTCATTTAAAATAATCAAATGGAGAAAGAACAGTGTCTAAGGTACTAGTTAAGTTTGTGTTTACTGAAATTGTAGTGACAGTACACTGAAAATTATACTCAGGGGTAATAAACATGGCTCCCAATGTAGCAATACCATTTTAGTTCATTTCCAAGAAGTAGCATTTTATGTATTTTTCATTATGCACTGTGCTGTGCAGTTTTTTGAAATTATGATCACATCTAAATATAATCATCAAGTGTATTTTTTCTTAAACTTTCAATTGTGAAACATTGGCAAATGAATGTGAGATGAAATTACACCTTCGGAGTTATGAAAGCATTAAAAAAACCATCAAGTCAGGTTGCAGTTTTCCGTGCTGTATGGCCATGTTCCAGAAACATTCTCTTCTGACGTTTTGCCTGCATCCTCAGAAGTTCCTCCAGGCAGTAAGGATTCCCCAGGCAGTAAAAGCCAGACATTGAAACTGTTAGGCCATTAAATGCTAATCAAGGTGGCCAATTGAAACATTCACACCTACCTCAAACAGATGAGTTCTTTCTCCTACTCTGGACATTCGACAGATATATAAACCTCATTTTCCTAGACTTCACAAACTCTGAGGATGCCTGCCATAGATACAGGCAAAACTCCAGGAAAGAATTCTTCTGGAACCGTGCCATACAGCCCGGAAAACTCACAACAACCCAGTTATTCCCACCATGAAAGCCTACGACAATAAATCACCAAGTCTCTACTCTTCTGATAGCATAGATGAAATTCTTGGTCATGTAAAAGAGAACATTTCAGTAGGCTTACTTTGTCATGCCTTTTCTAGCCAGTCCACCTATTAAAGATACAAGAGCCTTGCTCAATTTTGTATCCAGTCTTATGTATCCTGTCTCATTTCCAAAAGTAATTGTGCAGGATGTCTATGGGCTTCTGGAAATTGTGGTCCAAAAAGAAATGTTTGCTTTTCCAAGTTTAAACTGAAGTGTTACATTTTAAGAGGAAATTTCAGTAGGTACAATTCTTCATTCATCCTCTGATCATTTATTAAAAGTGCAAGAGCCCTGCCCCTTTTTGTATCTTATTCTATATATGATCTTTCATCCTCAACAGTGACTGTGCAGGATGCCTAAGGCTTCTGGGAACTGTACTCCAAAAAAGAAATCATTTTCAAATCATATTCTGGAACTTTTGTCTTAAATAAGTTTGTAATTAGATGCATTTATGTTTGGAAAACATACAGCAAATTACTTCTGAGTAAAATTGGTGAAGCTGCACAATATCAAGCTGGTACATTCTCTAGCTTGTCTGAACTTTAATTAGCTTATTCATTTTCCTGATTTTAATCAGAAAGGAGGGAGACATCTAACATAGATCAAAGAGCTATACCATTGGCAAATCCAGTAGCTCACTTTTCTTATAGGTAAACCTTTTTAGTTAGTTGTCTTTGAACAGATAGAAGCTATGAAATAGGTTACCAATCCATTAGACAAAGAAACAAACTATTACTTTTGTGGAAACTCACAATATGGATTACATACCCTGTGTTCTGATCTAGAACCATGTTTCTTAACCTATTTTACACTATTTATATTTCATGTCATCACAATCTTCAAACAACTTTAAAACATAAATCCACGAAATCTCATGAAAATATCCTCAATCTTGTCATAAAAGTGAAACATTTCACCGGCATTTCTACATCCCCTTTCTGAAGACTATTCTGTTGAAATCAAACATTCATCTGAACAGAAAACTACCTGATCGTGTTTTTAACATGCTCCCAATGTTGAATTTATTCAGCTGATCAATTGTCTCAAAAGCCTTGAAAGAGAAATGATTGCTTACCTTTATTTGCAGCAAAAAGCATTTTATGAGAGATGTCAGTGCACAGTGCTGTCAAAGGAATTGGAGGATTTTTTGTGAAAGGCAAAATTTCCCTCAGTAGATCTCCCTTTATAAAGAAAAAATAATTACACTTTCTATTAACAAAGAAGAATTTTCTGATATTTGACGCTTGGAAGGCTGCTTGAGTCACATTGATCTACTTCATTATACAATGTATTCAGATAGTCTTGATTTTAACGCTTTCCGTCTATATCAGTTTGAACCTTGAGTTATAATGTAATTTTCTCCAGATTTATTTAGAAATAATTGTCTGAATTTCATAGGGTTTACTCTGAGGCAAGCATGGATGCAATTCTAAAAACATGATGTAACATGATTCTTTAGTTGTTATAATGAATTCAGATTATAAGGCATGACAAGGAGTCATGTAATTCCATTTTTATAAGCCCTGGGCCTTTTAAACCACACCAGATCTTTATATTTTTCTTGAAATAGACTTCTGGCTACTTCTGGTTGTATTTTGTTGGGTTGGTTCAACCAATGGCAAAAATGGGATCCCAGTTTGCCACCGCATTCCCATTCCATTCGACTACTGCTTCTAATTCACCATTTGTTAGATCTAATTATTTTCTGAGCTGCACAATTTTATTATTTCCATGTCTTCAGAGCACATATTGTTTTACAAACACAAAAGGCCCAACCATAAAATTACATCAAAATTAAAATAATAGCAGTACAGATTGAGCCTCCCTTATATAGAAACCCCAAATATGAGGTCCTCCAAAATCTGAAACTTTGTGCCGCCTGCCATCTGTTTCCACCTTTGAGGTGGTTGTTGCAACACTCCCACTCATTTGTTCTCAAGATGAAAATGAGCAGCTGGAGGATTTCCTGTAGAGAGGAGGGAGGCTAGAAAGAGATGCAAGGCTAGAGAGAGAGACAAGCAACAATCTGTAAAATGAGGGGCGGTGGTGATTTCTGTCAGGCACTATGCCGATTTCTCTCTAGCTTCATGTCTCATACACAATACAAGTAGGAAATGAGTGAGGCATTAAACTGAAGGAGGATCTAACAAATGGCAGGAAGCGGAGATATCTAAGACACTGTATTATGTATACGGTAAATACACAGGTATTCCAAAATTTTAAAAATCTAAAATCCATAAGATTTCTGGTCTCAAGCAATTCAAATAAGGGGTACTCTCAAGCTATACTGTAAATAAAACTGGGAGGAGGGGGGAAAGGTATGATAGATAGATAGATAGATAGATAGATAGAATCACACAGTTCAGGGTATGGATATGCTGAGCTTGGTACAGCTCCCAGAGTGCTCCCAAAATATAATCCAAAAAGTTAGGGTTCTGGGTATATGAACAGATTTCAAAGAATGTTCTGCAGTCACCTTTCACAGGTACGAAATATTAATGTGCAGTCTCCTTTAGCTTGCAGTACCTCTCCAGGGACTTGGCTATTGATTGTACCCAAGCCTGCTTCATGCCTTCATTTTTTTAAAGGAGAGGCTAGGGAATGAATCCAGGATCTTTCACAAACAAAGAATACTACCACTTCATTGCACCATAGCATGTTCCCAGATACAGTTATTTTAGGAACATAAGCAACACTTCTTAAACTGTATAACTTCTGCATTCTATTGAAAACTGGAATAAGGTTGCTGGTATCCTGGAGCAGTTCTAAAATAAATTTTGTTCTAGGATCAGTACTAGGAAAATTAAAATAAACAAATCATAAATATGTTGTTAAAAGCTTTCATGGCTGGGTTGTTGTGTGTTTTCCGGGCTTTATTTATTTATTTATTTATTTATTTACAGTATTTATATTCTGCCCTTCTCACTCCACAGGGGACTCAGGGCGATTACAATGCACATATACATGGCAAACATTCAATGCCATTTAGACATACAACATATATAGACAGACGCAGAGGCAATTTAACATTCCAGCTTTTCTGGCTTCATGAGGATATGCTCGATTCCAGCCACAGGGGGAGCTGCTGCTTCACTGTCCACTTGTGACACCAAGTCCTTTGATGGAGTACTTTCTCATTCTTCTGCATGCTGCTGGAAGGTTTAATGGTATCATAAATTAGTTAAATTAGCCTCCCCGCATAAAGCGGTACCTAAATTTCCTACTTGACAGATGCAACTATCTTTCGGGTTGTATAGGTCAACAGCAGCTAGACTATTAATGGCCGGGAACTCACTCTGACCTAAGTTGGCTTTGAACTCATGACCTCTCGGTCAATAATGATTTAATGCAGCTGGCTCCTAACTAGCTGTGCCACAGCCCAGTCCTATGCATGGCCATGGTGATGCCTGCCATAGATGTAGGCAAAACATCAGGTGGAAAACACACAACAACCCAAATCATAAATAAAAAGCAAAGAGTAATGAAAAGCAGCACAAAAGTATTCATATACTTTTGCAGCCATACAATTTCACTGAATTTAATGGCTTGACCCTGTGCATTCTTACTCAAATGACATACAAAATGTGCAATAGAAAGAGGTAGAGATTCAGAAAGAGACTGAAGAAGAAACTTCTACTACTTCATCAGTTAGGGATTTTAATCAGTTTATCTGCTTGGACCATTAATAATCTGGCCCAAATTCTGAGTTCTGATTTAAACCTTTTATTCAGTCTTGGTCCCAGCTACCCAAAATCTGGGTTAAACTAAATATTTTTTCTATGCAGTATTTAGAAAGTGCTTCCATAATGTAGGGCTATCACCCATGCTAAAGTAGTGATAAGGGTGATGTCATAAACAGAGTTTTTTGCGTAGAAGCCAAGTCCAAACAAAGTCACTGAAATATTCTAGTGTCATGATGGCTGTGTATTTCCTTCAGTATCATAGGGACGCTCCTGAATACAGGTGACTATCCACTGCATTAACTGAATGCTGGACTAAAGAGACATCTGATCTGATACTTTTTATATTCTTATTATCAACACCCATAAATTACTGTATCATCAAAGGTAATGGGATTTCTGAACTATAATTTGTATAAGAAAGTGATTTTCCTTTTGCAAATGTTAAGTATTTACTTTGTTGAAGAAGTACTTCTTTGTGTTTCTAGGAAAATGAAGAAGAAAAGAAAGCACAAAAATGCACAGAAGAAGGATCTTCCCATTTTACAAGTCCCCTGGTTGACAGCAGAAGGCTGTTTAGTGACACTACCACAAGCTGGTCAAAAACCTACCATTATAGTCCAGAGATAGATACAACCATCTTCATGAGCTGAGGCAAGTACAGGTATGTTCAAACGTTCAATTTTTTCAGCTCCAGTACTCAATAAACTGGGTGTTACTTCTTTGTTCATCACAGTAAGAGAAGATGGAAGTTTTGGTTCTGCAATAAAGCACAACTAACTAATAGTGTTCACATTTCTTTTTCTTTTGGGCCATGTCACATCACAACATTAATGACATTGTCCAGTTGAAAATATCTCCTTCCAGCCCAAAGCTGAAATGAAACTCCTACCTTATCCAGATGATCAACCGTACCAGGATTATATTGTCTAACCTAGTTCATTTTCACTTTGTTTCCAGAATTAGGTAGGAAGGATAGTGAAGAAAAGAATTGCTGGATAATAAGCATCGATCTACATTCTGTTTAATCTTTGGGTAATTCAGCGTAAACATCATTTTAAAGTTACGGTGGCCATGAAAGAGTTTGATTTGGTAAGTATTTTTGTGAGTAATATACTGTGTTTACAAGAAAATATGTTAGTTCTGGTTTCTCATATAGATTTTAACAATATCTAAGCACTCTGATTCTCATTACCATAAACACCAAACTAAGAACTGGGATTCTTTTTTAAAAATGTGCACAATTTAAAAGTTGTCTAATATTAATTTAAATTAAAATTGATAATTTGACCCAACCACTCATTTCTAGGATTTCTGACAGTTTCTGACAAATATGGTCTTCAAAAATATAGCCAATATTACATATTATCATATTTCAGTTCATACCTGAAGAAACAGCTACACTTTTATCACTTTTATCACTTTCCTAAAAGGAAATAACATTCAAAGATTAGCTTGCTTATACTCAAGAGGAGAAAGTGCTCTGTTGAACATTTAGAATGCATTTGTCATGACCAAAATGGACACATTAACTTTAACTTTATAACAAACAAATACAAAAAACTTCAAGAAGAATGGAAACCCTTTACGGAATTTATAAAGGACCAGAGGAAGATGACCACAGCAGGATTTGTTGATTAAAAACAATATAATTTTGTATTATTTATATGCTTTACATTAATTAGAATAGCAACGTTTTTCAAGCTTTGTTATTTAGATTTTACACACACACACATAGAGGGCTGTCGGAATTTAAAACACATATGAAGACCTTTCTCTTCCAGCAGGCCTACCCAGTCAGTTTTAACTATGAATTTTAAACTCACATCTAAGTGTTCTAAGGGACAGATTGTACTGGAGAAGGTGTTCCTCTAGTTAACCTGGACCCAAACTGTGTGGGGCTTTAAAGGTCAAACCAAGACTTTGTACTAATTGGCAGCTAGTAGAGTGACTTTAGAATGGATATTATATGCTCACCCTTGGATGTTCCCGTAACTAGTCTGGCTGCCGTGATTTGAACCAACTGGAGTTTCTGAACTTGGTAATGGGTCAAGGAAGTGTGTGTCATCCAAATTGCCTAGATAGAATATTAATCTAGTATAGATTGTTTGATGTTGGAAAGGAAAGGAATCATACCAATTTGACAATGCTGCCTTCTCCTTCTTGGGTACGACTGTCATCGCTTTGAGGATCTGAACTGAGGTTGGACTGACTACGCTCCCTGCATGGAAGACAAAATCCAGACAGCTCAAAGTATTAACAAATATAGGTTGAGCATTGCTTATTCAGTGTCCCAGGATTTGAAGTGTTTTTCTCCAGATTTTAGAATAATTGCATTTGTTTATATGTGCATAAGAATATATTTTGGAGTCCCCCATCTTCTTCCCCTCACTCCCTTCCTAAAGCTTCCAGTCACCCTGAGCCAACATCAGTATGGGTAATGGCTGACAGGTAAAATCTGTGTCACTGTTGGAGAGTGGAGGTGGGGGTGGCATAGCCATCCTGTGTCTCCAGGACACCCGGGCCTGGGAAACACAGGTTGGCAGTGGAAACAGTTGGGGCTGGTTCCATTATGGAACCAGTTCAACTGTTCTGAGAGTCCCAAAGTTGGGAGATAGTCTGAATTCTGGGCCAAAATTCAGACTTTCGCCAGACTTTGGGTAATGTGGAAAAAGGCTGTGTTAAGGGAGCCTTACCTCACATAAGTGTGGATAATTTCTATACAGCCTTTGACCACCATGGAACTGATCTGACTCTACACTGAGCCAATTGGTGAGTATAGATGTGGTCTTGCAGATGGGACCCATACATTAGGCTCTATTTATTTATTTATTTATTTATTTACTATTTTTATATGCCACCCTTCTCAACCCCGAAAGGGACTCAGAGTGGCTTACAGCAAACAACAATACTGCCAGAGTGGCTTACAATGTACATATAACAATATTGCCGGAGTGGCTTACAGCAAACTGAAAAAACAACAATTAACATTACTGTCATAGCACAACATTAGCACTACACAGCATATTGCACTACAACATATCGCAATATTGTTAGCAATATTGCATATAATACAAATATACAAATTATAATATCACAATATAATTATTATATCACATTATCATTGGCAGTATTATACTGTGTTACAATATAACACCACCAATACCAAATGCTTATAGCTTCTATATATATAGCTTCTATACACTTAGCTTGAAGGTAATTTTATGCAATATTTTAAAATAATTTTGAGTATAGTATTTGTTTACATAGAAACATCGGAAAGCCATCTTGACAATTTTGGAATTCCAGATAATACTGAACCAATATGCCAGTAGCATACTTCAGACTTTGTAGGCTACATCATTTTTCAATATCTCTCCAATAACAGGATGTTTTAATGTCAGAATGACAGCTTTCTTATAATATTTCAAATAAAAAAATAAATCAGTAGTCCTGGTTGGAATTTACATCAGGTATAGGTTTAATAGATATTGTATAGGCACATAATTCACTTACCAATCAGACATGGTACATCGATAGAGAAAGTTTAATTTATTGATTCCACGTAATTCAGGTTCCTCTCCTTCAATGGCATTGCTAGTTTTGAATCTAGAAATAAAAAAGCAGTTTTCTATACTTGCCTTAATTTACTTCAATTAGTGCATATTTCATGGACCAAGATAAACAATGATAAGAAGTTGTTCTTCATGATACATCATATCATAATGATGCTGGTGATCATAAGTGCATGAGGCTTGTAAGTTCATGTAGATCTTACTAAAGGGCTGCAAGTTGTTATAGGATTAACTCATGGTAGAAGAGGGTGCCCATGTTTTTGAAAACAAGAATTCAATTCATTGATTACATCTAAATGACATAATGCTTTGCAACTATTCAATTTTTCAATATTTCACAACATATAGTAAGTTTCTTACGTTGTAGCTCTTCAGTAAGCTCAATGTCACCCTACTCCATGCAAGAACCATCAGTGAAGTCTATGTCAACATAAAAACTGGTCTAATAAAAGAGAGTTTTAACATAGAATCTTTTTCCATTTTTACTTTCCTGCTAAAGGTGATTTCTATTGCAGAGGATTTGAACATATAGGGATAGGCCCGTTTGAAAATAATTTTTGAAAACCTGTTTAGAATGGTTCTGGGGAAAAGGCTGGGGAATGAATAATTTTTCCAAATGAATTCAGACTTTATAACACTAATAGTATTTCAGGTTATTAAAGATTGATCACTCATTTCCTAATGCTATGAGGATCCGAAATCTGATAGGCACAATGCCTAGCTAGCATGTTATTCCCAGTATGTTATTCCTGTGGACACCAATGTTGCTGTGCAGAGTGCTCTTGTTCAGAGCTCGAGTATGCTGTGCTGTCTTTCAGGAAGCTCTAATTCCTCTCTACTCTCCCCTAGTTTTTTTGTTCTCCCATCACAACATATCCCCCATCACAACATATAGTTAATATCCCATGGTTGTTGAACATGATTGCTGAACAGTTATATCCCACTGCTATTTATTTCTAAATGATTTTTGTTTTCTGCACACCTTGGAGTTCCTTCAAGCCTGCTGATACGTTAATCATTTATGTGGGAGGTGCTGTTTCATGGCCTGACTGCTGGTATAGACAATTGAGTTTTCTCTACCAAAAAGTGAAAATAAATTAAATACTTTTAAAGAGGATGTTTCCTTGCTGAGCTCTTTAGCCTGCCTCTTGTGATTTATACTTTTCCAACCAAAGAGTACATGCAATGAAGGAGAAAGTGATTATACCTGTTAATGTAGGAGAGAATCAAACCAAGCATTTGAAAGAGACATCTAACTTGAATAAAATTAAAAGCAGAGTGGAAGAGAAATAATGCCATCTCCCTCTCTGAAATTATTTGCATTTGAAGGAGAGAGCAATGAGGCAGTAAATGCTGTACGCATATGTGTGCCTGCGCGTGCATGCTGTGGTGTGTGTGTGTGCTGTGGAAAACCAGCTCAATATGAAATTAGATGGGGTACAGGTTGGGAAAAGCCGTGCCTTCTGCCTGAAGTGCAAAATCCTGAGATATCCCCTGGGGAATTATCTCTCTGAACTTCGGAGCTAGGAAAGGCTGCCAAAGTGAAAGGCATTTCATGCTTCATGCTACAGCACCAGCTAAAGACTCTTCCCTGTTTATCCTCCTGCTGTGGCAAAATGTATTGGCAGCTGAGTACTGAAAGAACTAGTTGGTATGACAGCAGGCAACTCATATTAATAGTTTCTAAATGTTGACATAAAGGTAAAAAAGGAGAATATATTGGTTTTGCTGAATGATGTACTTGATGGTGGCCCAGATGTCAGTGAGGAGCTCTTTACCCACCATCCCTTCCATACGGCAGGTGGCAGGAGCTCATTTTGTTGGTATCTCAGTTTATATACAGTTCTGAAAAGGTGAGGTGTAAAAAGAACAGAATTTTGATGCTAGAATCTCTGTTGATGATCACACTGGGGAGAAAGAAGCTGAAGAGTCCTTTGTTACTAACAGAAGCGGGGCACAGGGAGCATACAACTCCCTTGCTGCGCCAGCTCCACTGGCTGCCAATTAGCTTCCGAGCACAATTCAAAGTGCTGGTTTTAACCTACAAAACCCTATACGGTTCTGGCCCAGTTTACCTGTCTGAACGGATTCTCCCCTATGAACCATCAAGGACATTAAGATCCTCTGGAGAGACCCTGCTCTCGGTCCCGCCAGCTTCGCAAGCGTGGCTGGTGGGGATGAGAGACAGGGCCTTCTCTGTGGTCGCCCCTCGGCTGTGGAACTCTCTCCCAAGTGATGCTAGAACTGCCCCCTCTCTGTTGTCCTTTAGGAGGCTGGTGAAGACTTGGATATGGAACCAAGCCTTTCCAGAATAGGCTGAGATTGGCTATTAACTGAATGTTTGACCACGTTTACAGATTGAGTGGAACTGTTTTAATGGCGATGTGGTTTTATGCTGGGTTTTTATGTATTTTAATATGTTGTTCTAGTTGTTTTTAAATTGTATAGCATTGCATTTTTGCTGTTATGCCTGTCTGAGTCCCTCGATAGAGGTAAGAAGGTCGGGGTACAAAAGTTTTAAATAAATAAATAAATAAATTTGTCTGGCACTCACTCATCTTGGAAGAAAATTAGGGACAATGTTTAGTGAGGTGCTCTCAAGAACCAGATCTGCGCCCTTGGTCTTGAAATGCTAATTCGGATCCAGTTTTCCTTGACAATAAGAGTCCAGTAAAACAGACGGGGGAGTGGAAATGGGCTTCTGTCCATTCCTGTTCTTTCTGACTTACATGTGTCTGGCAGTGGAGGATTCAAAATCCCACATGATGATAGTACCATTTGGACTTGCAGTAGCTAACAAATTATAACCTTCTACTCTTAGCAAATCAAAGCATTTGACATCCGTCCCCTGAGGTATCTGAAAAGATATATAAAAGAGGATCAAGAATAATTCATGAAAAGGCAGTAGGTAAAATGTGTAGCTTCCAGGATTGCTATACCAATCTTATTAATTATATAGTATATAATTAGACAGTATATTACTACTATATAATTATTGATGTGAAAAGAACTTAATTCTGAAAAGTACAGTCTTCCCACAGACTCCCAATTAAAGATGCAAAAATTATCCTCCTTGGCTTTTAAAATTATTTCAAGCAGTGCAAACACAGAACTATCATTATGTTAGTTTTAAGCACTGATATAACCTATGAAGAAACAACGGTATAAGAAAATTAAACCAGACTGAAATAGACTTTTCTTTGGTTCATTTAAAATGCATTTTTATTTATAAAAGCACCTGGCTACATATTATACCTGTTAGCCAGATCCTTGGAGGCCGGTCTGAGTTCCTCTACGGAGATCGAGAAGATCGGGATATAAAAGTTTTAAATAAATAAGTAAATAAATAAATAATAACCTTTAGGTAATTGTCTAGACCACTGATGGGCAACCTTTTGGTCTTGGTGTCAAAATTCACCAAAAAACCAAGCATAACTTGGGTGGGGTGTCACTTAGAGAACCCCCCCAATTATTTTGCAATATTTATAGTTCAAATAACAAAAATGTATAATTGTAATATATAGCTGTATTTAATAAAAAAACTAATTATTTAACTTACCTGCTTAGTGATTTCTTTGTTCATCCATTAGTAGGTTTTTTTGTTGGTCTTGACATTATTTAACTTGTGTGGGGTGCCGTGAACTAAGATAAGTGAGGGGGTGGGGGAATTCTTTAACTAACCTGCCTATTAGTGACTTCTTTGTTGCTGAATTTCGTTGGCTAAATCTTCAATTGAAGATTGGTATTTTGTACACTTCAAACCCAAGCAAGCGCTACTAACTTCATCTGTCAATCTGTTTCTTTTGGATTTTGTTTAGAAATCCACAACACCCCAGAACAGTAGATAGGATGATGGTTGTTGTGGTTATGTGGTTGCTGGTGATGGTGATCACAGGGGCCCCCAGAGATTTTTTCCCCAGCGGCATTTCACTGCTCCCTGCTCCGCCGGCCAGAAGTAAAGTCAAAGATCCCCTAATGGCCTAATCAGAAGTCCCAGAACTAGATGCTCTGTGCCGAAGTTCTGTTGTTTTGGCCTCTGGCACTGAGTGTCTACACTACAACAAATGTTTCATCCTTGGCTACTGCACCTGGCCGTGCAAGAGCCGAGGATGAAACATCCTTCTCGATATACAGCCCCATACTTCTCTGTATGCAGCCACATGCTGTCCCGTTTCATCTAAAATGGCTACGCATGTTAGTGCTGACACGTGTGTTATAGGTTCGCCATCACAGGTCTAGACCTAGTAAATACATTATTCTAAGTATTTTTATCTTATCATTCTGTAGCAGTCAATAGTCTGTAGATCAGTGGTTCTCAACCTGTGGGTTGCCAGGTGTTTTGGCCTACAACTCCTAGAAATCTCAGCCAGTTTACCAGCTGTTAGGATTTCTGGGAATTGAAGGCCAAAACATCTGGGGACACACAGGATGAGAGCCACTGCTCTAGATGGAAGAGGGAAGAGCAGAATCAGTTAATGGTTTAAACAACATGGAGTCTGCTGAAATCTTAAGAATTTAATGCATTTGTGATATTTTGAGCTTTCATGAAATACAGCCTTTATATCACAAGTGAAGAAGAGCAGCCACAGACTCTACAAAGCCCCTCGCAAGATTTCTTTCTCTTTCACTGGGGAACTTCTTAACATGTTTCCTCTTCAGGTGAGTGTTTTTGGCATCATTAGCTTTCAACTGGGAATCCACTGATAGATTCTAAGACACTTATCAGAACGCAGAATTGCCAAAGGTTCAATTTTGAGGGCGTTTAAAACTTTGGAATTGGTATGGCTTCTCACCTCTGTATTTGATTGTTCAGGACCCTCATCAGTCAGCAGTTCAATATCTTGGAAAAATCCATTATTTTTCTTGGCATTGGGACTCAGTTTGAGGGAAATCAATGCATTGCCTTGTAGTGCCACTGAAACAGCATCAGGAAGTTTCCAAGTAATAGACAAGTTAGGCTCACCTTCATTAGCCTACAAAAAAAAGAAAGATCTGAAGAATAATTGTCTATCTATAAATTCGACAATTAATTTGGTAGAATTTATTTTTTATGGAAGGAGCATCTCAGCCGGTCAACTGATTACTAATTCGAGACATTCATTCTGGGTTTACTGGACATCACTTTCTTTACCATGTTGTAGAAATATAGATACATAAAAGACTACAAAGTTGTCACTGCATCTTTCTGTTTGTTCACTTAAAGAAGTAAAAAAAATATTCTGAAAAGGGAGTGGTAGGCTAAATAAATTTGGGAACTTCTTATGCAGAAGTTGCATTGCAGCACTCTGCATTCCTCGCCATTTCCAGCACTGTTAAAGTGTCTGGGAGGCCTATCCTTTGCCCACCCTAACTTTAGCAGCACTGCGAACTGATAGCTACATATTGGGAAGATTCTAGTTTTAATTTATGAATAACTAGAGAAAAGGATATAAACCTTTGACAAATGGACAATACAGTTGCTGACTGGTCACTACTACAAATACAGACTGTAAGCAGACTTCTTTCATAGTAAATCTCATTATGTAAATACACTGGGATTTATTTGTAAATGAACATGCATAACATTGTACTGTACATTTATGATACTAAGAATTCAGCCAGAGAGCTAGATACATAGAAATGTTCCCATATCTTTACCACTGGCAAGTCTGGCCTCTTGAAAAACTGATTTTCAGACCTGAAAATGGCATATTTAACACAAGTCAACATAGAGTTTAAAAGAACTATTAACAAAACCTGAATAATTTTGATTATCCCGCTGTACTCCAAGGCCAGGATCACATGTCTACTCTCACTAGCATTCAAGTAAACCAACTGCAACAGCCAATGTTCATTATCATTGCTTTCCTTGCCTAGAGGCAAAGCTTTAAGTTCCTGTCCACTTCCAAAATCCCATGTTTTGACAGTACCTAAAACAAAAAAGGAGGGAGTAGAGGGAGGGAGAGGAAGAAAGAGAGAAAGAAAAAGATAAAGGGAAGAAAGAAGAAGAAGGCAGCCATTTTCATGGTAACCACAATCACGCAAGTATTTCGGGTGAGATAATATTAGGAATGCATTATGTATCAATGCCTTGGGATCATGCCTGGAATGGATGCACAGGTTAATCTGTAATTTATTTGTCTTTTAAAATTGTAGGCTGTCTTTACTAAATGTTCTAAATGAAATCACCATCAGAGCCAATAAAAGGAACAATATCCAAGCAGCACCCCAAAATATACTGTACTAAAAATTAAGTAGAGATAGGGTGAGGCAAGTCTCATTCCAAAGCAGTGATGTGGTAGAAATTAACATTTCAAAGCAGTAGGGCTGCTTGATGGTTATATTATGTGAATTCCCACTTACTCCAACAGTTTTCCTATTCCCACTTGTGTCTAGAGGCAACCCTTGCAGAGTTATTATCAGAGAGATTTTGCACAATTCCCCCAAAGAATGTAGAAGATGAACAACAGACGATATGTCGGATTACTGTTTTAATTGCTTCTGTTTTAATTTTTGCTGTTTTTTACTGTTTTTAACTGTATGTATTTAACTGTATGCATTTTGCTGTGCCTTGTGGCTACTGTGAGCCGCTGCGAGCCCCTGGGAGTCGGCGGCATAGAAGCCGAAATAATAAATAAAATAAATAACATTTTACCCCAGCAGTGCAAAAACAATAGCTGATCTGTGCAGCGATTAAGATTTGAATGGGAGTCTAGGAGAAAAAGCATTGAACCAAATTTCCTTATTACCAGTTCATGAGTTTTAACTGTGCAAATGCTCCCCTGGTCACTGCTGAAACCTGAGGTTCCAGGCTCAGCGATGAGTCCAGGATCACACCCAAGCTGTGACCCCGCGTCTTCAGGGGGAATGTAACCCTGTCCAACACAGGCTGTAACCCTATGCCCTGTTCGGCCTTGTGACTGAGAAGGAGTACCTCGGTCTTGTCTGGATTCAATTTCAATTTGTTCGCCCTCATCCAGTCTGACACAGTGGCCAAGCACCGGTTCAGGACCGGAACAGCCTCCTTAGTAGTAGGTGGAAAGGAGTGACAGAGTTGGACATCATCTGCGTACAGGTGACACCGCACCCCGTAATGCCGGATGACCTCCCCCAGCGATTTCATGTGGACGACAGTATTGAACCCTGAGGAACCCCACAAGACAATGGTTGTGGGGTTGAACAGGCGTCTCCGAATAACACCATCTGGGAACGACCCTCTAGGACAGGGGTGGGCAAACTGCGGCCCGGGGGCCGGATGCGGCCCTTTGTCTGATTCTATCCGGCCCGCCTAAGGGCCCCTGGCTTGCCTCCCCTGCCTGGCCTCTGCATAAAAATCTCCAGAGAAGGGGACTATAAGGAAACATTATTTTATTTTAGTGGTTTTTATTATTATTGTATAATAATTTTATAACAATAATAAAATAATATAATATAATGTTATATGATATATTATAATTTCAATATATTATGTTTATATATATACTATAATATAATAATTATGATATTAATACTAATAATATATGAATATTTCTTGATATATTAATATGTTAATATTAATGATGTGTAATATACAGTAAATATAGTAAGTGAATAAATAAATAAATTATGTAGATTAGCATGTAGTTCCGCCTTTAGGTGCGGCCCTCCATAATATTTTTTGGCTCTCATGTGGCCCCTTGGAAAAAATAGTTGCCCACCCCTGCTCTAGGAAGAACCGGAGCCACTGTAGAACAGTATCTCCAAGACCCATTCCCGCAAGGCGTCCCAGAAGGATACCGTGGTCAACTGTATCAAAGGCTACTGAGAAGTCCAGCAGAACCAACAGGGACACACTCCCCCTGTTTAGCTCCCGGCGTAGATCCTGATACAGCATGTAACATGTTTAAACTGGTTTCACAGAGGTCAAACCAGTTTTAAAATGTTGCATCCTGTATCCCACTAAAGTAGTTTTTGAGAGCAACCAGAAGTCTTATACATACAAAATAGGCATCAGCTTGTCTTAATTGTAAAGTCATAATCTTGAAGGTAATGTATATATTTGTAACATCATTTGTAATGCATGTATATATTTGTAACATCATAGTTCTTGTCACAAAAGTTAATTCTTTTAAACCTAGGCATTGTTACATACAAATTTTATTTCATTATTTACCATCGCATGCTCCTGTGGCAAGGTGAAACCCATTGTTATCAATTGCTGCACATGTAACTTCAACATTAGACCCGTGCGCATCCTCAATCTGGTATATTAACTGCCCTGTTTCCAGTTCCCATACCTAAAAACAAAGCACATTATATATTCAGTTCAACCTAAATTCTATATCTCTATCTCGCTGTCAATTTCTGTAAATATCCAAACTAAATATTGAAGTAGAAGTGGGACAATCAGACCCAAATAAAAAACAGAATTGAATTCTTAAGCTTCCTGTTTGGTTTCACCCACCCCCCAGAAGAGTGGCATTCACCTCCCTCCCCCAGATAAGAATTGCATATTTTGAATGTACAGTTTTCCCTTATAGAATTTGCCCTGAAATGAATCAACTATTTTACCAATCTATAGAAGAACGAAGGCTCCACAATAGTTTATAATGTTCATGATTGTTAGAGTGCATGCAACAGTTAAAGATCTTGATCTAAGAAGCAAACACATCAATGGATTGTATAAAGAAACTACGTTTTATTGAGGAACTCCATTCTATGATTGGAAAGGAATTTTATTTCACAATAAAATGTCAATGAATATGTTCATGGAATTGGGAATGAGATCTGAAACACAGGGATCAGTTGCTTGGTTTTGCAAAACCTTTTCAAGCAGTATGGAAGAAATATCTTGTGATGACTTGTGACTAGCATACTCCTAATGTCATTACTAGGATTATTTTGAGGCCAAGTCAAAACCTAGCTTTTTATTAAAACCTTCAGACAACAATGAATTTATTCAGATGGCATGTGAGTTATGAGTACACTATTTATAATTAGTTTAACTGGTTTTGAATTAATAATCTTTTTAACATATTTTAATATTTTAAATTATTATCATTTATTGTAAGCTGCCATTAGTTCTTCAGATATAGGGAGATATATATATATATATATATGTGTGTGTGTGTGTGTGTGTGTGTTATACAAAATAAATTGACTGTCATTTGAAAGGCTACAAGGTACATACTCACCCTTACTACAGACTCGGAACAGATAGTAAGGACTTGGTGAAAAGCTTTGTTGTAAACTAGTACATTGATATTCCGCTCATGTGTCTGTGGGACCTGCTTGGTGTCTTGTATCATCCGGGTCAGAGGATAGACATCAATGACAGCCGACCCTGCAAATTGCACAATACACACAGTTGTTTATAGTTTATCAACATGCACTCCATCAGCCATCCTGGAAAACATGCAACCAAATCATAACATTAAGTATAGATTGCTTTAAGACTAACACTGAATGCTGCTATAAAACAATACGATTGTATATATCTCATCAATTTATATTAATAGCATAAGATTTATTTTAGTAATGCAGATACAAGGTGCCACTGTTCCCACTAAAATAAGCAGAGCTTGTCTGGAATGCTGAAGATCAAACCAGAATCCAAATGAGTGCATTCAAAGGCACTTCCCATTTGAAGGATTTCAGAGTTACCTGGCTGAGTTAATCCATTTAGGACTCACTTATGATGTAATAGCTGCATATTCCTATTACAACTAGCTGATCACAGGATAAACACTATTGGTGTGACTAGCACACTGTGGAGCACTACTGTGCCCAACTTAACTGGTTATCTTTGTGTTATGCACTTATCTAAAATACACACCTCTTTAAAAATATTTTTTACAAATCCAATCAAATATAGAAGGTTTAAAAGATAAATTTAAATATTTATATTGTTTTTCTTGCATTTTCAGGTAAGATAAACACAATCTTGCAACTAATATTATCTTTTCCATGCATATATGTCAGGATTGGGGAACCTGAGCTTGGATGAAGTCCAGGTTCCAAGCCTGTCATGAGGCAACAGCGACCTTCACTTTAGCTTCGGGATGACCTTTGTCCCAAATTCACTCAGACTGTTGAGTCAGACTGGGAGTGATGCAACTTCCAGGTGTTTGAGAGGGAAGTGAGGTAACTCCTCCAAGCATGGACATTGGACATTGGGACCGGTGACACTGACTTTGTGACCCCTGGGGTCATGCCCCTGGGGATTACTGGGATTGCTGACTCACTTGTGGCTGATGTAACCCTGCCCAGATGTTGCATGGGTAGGGGAGGGGCTCTGGGGGTATAAAAGGTGTGTTTGGGTGGCGGGCCGGTGCTTTAGCTTCACATGTCTCGTACCTTCAATAAAATCGTGTTGGACCAAGAAAACATCTTCGTGTGATCCCTACCGTGTGTTGGAGAGTCGTTACAATATACTTTTTCTCTCATATGTGTATGAGATCCGTAATGGCAGATCTGGTGGAAGATAACTTGGTACATGTTATAATGGCTGTGAAGGTGGAAGAAGGCTGCAACAGATTGAAAAGCCAGCATCACCATGTTAACCATGCCACTGGTTGAGACTCTCACTCTGTGTTGATAGGCTGTGCACTGACCTCCACACATTTAAAAAAAACCTCACACATATATGTCTTCCAAGATATTGGAAGGCCATCATACTTGGACGACGAGAGATCACACACACACACAACCTTACAATCTGGCAGAGATTCATTGGTGTATATTAATATTTCTACCAGCATTCAATGGCAGATTGCTGTTATGAATGTTGCGGTATTTCTATTTTATTTATTTGAATGATGTCCTAAAGATGTATTTATACACACACACACACACACACGTGTGTGTGTGTGTGTATAAATACATCTTTAGGACATCATTCAAATAAATAAAATAGAAATACCGCAACATTCATAACAGCAATCTGCCATTGAATGCTGGTAGAAATATTAATATACACTAATGAATCTCTGCCAGATTGTAAGGTTGTGGGCTGTAGTTAAATCAAATAAAATATTCTGGGCACATTAGCTTGTCACAGTTGTCATGGGTTGTGTTGCCCATGTATTATTACTTAAATAATTGGCTACATGGCAGATAACCAAATCATGGCTTATTTACACCATTTCTGGTTAGAATAATAATCATAATAATAATTTTATTTCTTACCTCATGGCGGGTTACAAAATTACTAAAAACACATAATCATCTAAAACATTCAATAAAATACACATATTTCTACAAAATACATGTTGAAACACACAGAACAAGCATCGTAAGTTCATAAAACGCAAGTTTAAAAATTGTTATTTAAACTGGCTGGGTAAGTCTGCCAGAAGAGATATGTCTACAAGTCTGTTTAAAAATGTGTTTCTGTAGATAGATAGATAGAAAGATAGATAGATAGATAGATAGATAGATATATCAGGGGTAAATGCGGAAAGTAAACTAGGTACCGGCCATTGTTCCAGCTTTGAACATTTATGATAAGCCATGGTTTAATAAGAGTTCATAATCCAGCAACAAACCCTGGGTTCAGATTGTGGTTTCTGGTCAGCCACTAGAAATAACAATATGCATCACAAGCCAGATTTCAGTAATACACACCATAGCTGTGTAGCAATGTCTGAACATAACCGCTGATAAAAGACTGCTGATAAATAGATTCTAAATATTCCCTTTCCATAAAAACAGAGGGGATACAACAAATGACATTTGTCTTGGGCCGAATCAAGGTCCATCAGATTTTTGCAACAGAAGGGGACAGACATTAGATATTATCTGTGAACATCCACTTTCCTTAATATGTGCAAAATGCATTTATGTCAAGAAAAGAACATGCTGTAGGGAGCTGTGATAACAACTGACTATTGTTCTCATGCACAAAATATGGGAACCAAGAAGATATATATATTTAAACCATTGGTGCAGAGGATGACAAAATGCTGTCCTTTAGATGATGTTGGACTGTATTGCCTAACATTCCTAATCATTGACTATACTTGCTTTGGCTGATGGGAGTTGCAGTTCAACACCCAAATTTTACTATATATCCCTCTTATATTTATTGTCCTTAATTGCAGTTTCAGAAAAAGCAGTTGTGATATATTGCCTCTATGACTATAAACTATCTCATCCACATACAATATCACTCAAAGCTACTTATATATTTTATTCCATTAGATACAAGCATACTGGTTTATCTAGTATTCACAGAACAATCAGTAAAATATACCTGTAATCAATGTACCGTGGTTATTGTCAAATATCATGGCAAAGATCTGTGCCTCTCTGGGCCCTGATTGACTGTCATGGAAGACCTGCAGTAGTGAAAGGGTCTGGATATCCCATACT